>VYZS01043861.1:77306-87576 GCA_013400695.1 Neodrepanis coruscans | reverse complement strand
CTGTCACTGTAAGTGGTACTGTAAAACACTGATTGAAAAAGGGGAAGTGGAAAGCGGGATGTTGGTTCTTCTCGCTCATTGGAGAGCACCCCTCTGTGTCTATTGACATCACTGCGGGCATGGAAAGCGTGGTAACTACTGATTTGATTAATTGGGAAGTTTAGGTGGAATTTCCATTTATGAGGCAAATATGGTTTGGTGTCTCATGAATGTGTTCCTGCTTGACCCCTGGCCAGTCTGGGTTGGCAGTAAGCAGAAAAATCCCTTTTACAATGGAAGCTGGCAGTTCTCTAATTATAGAACCATAGAATCATTTAGAGTGTAAAAAAACCCTTTAATGTCATTGAGTCCAACTGTTAACCTAACACTGCCAAGTTACGCTTTAGAAAACATGGTATGTTTTTGAGGGAGAGGTGGGAGGGCAGCGTGAGCCCTCATGTTGTATTCCTAATGTTGTATTTGTAATACACACTTTGGTTTGGGTGATACTTTGTCTGGCGTCTACTTGGGGTTGCAGGCAGTGCCTTGCTATCATATGAAACCAGCATAAACTGTGCATCCCAGCAAGGCTGCAGGGACCGTATACCTTAAAGATTAATTTAACAAAAGCAGTCTGCTGACCAGAGTGCCATGGGTGCAGGCAAATAAAATACTGATGAGAGCAGTGTGCAGCAGCGTTTTAAGCAGAGTTTCAGACTTGTCTGGGCAACAAAAGATTACCCTCTGTGTGAGCACTCTGCAGCCCTGAAAAGCAGGAGGGTGAGCACTCACCAAATATAGGGAACACTGGCAATTCTGGAGTGTGTTAGCGAGAGCACTTGGCTAGCATGGTGTTCAGATGAAAACTCTTCCTCTGGGATGTGATCCTTTGTCTCCTTCCCCCTGTAGGCTACTCTGGCTATTGTGCTGTAGAAGAGTCTTGGTAGAATTGATCCTGTTCTGTTTCTGAAATTTTAGTACTTGCATGAATAGAGGTTTGATTGGTTTGGGAAGGAGATTATATGATGCATAGAGCTTTGTGTGATACGTCATCAAGTGCAGTGTTTCATAAGAAGCCTTGAGTCTGCACATCTAAGAATATTGAAGTACTGTTCAGGTGAAAGAAAGGATGAATGGTTGGTTGTTAATGATAGTTCTTCAACTTGAAAGAGGGGAGGTGAGGTTGGCAGTATCCTGACAGTGTACTTTGAGGGAAAACAGAAGGCTTCAGTACTGGTGAGAGGGGAGGGGAGGCTGAACTAAGGGCTGTTGGTAAATACCAGTCTTTACCCCCAGTTAGGGAATGAGGAACAGAGGGAGTTGAATACTTCTGTAGATACTGTGCTTGGTGGGAGCAGAAGGCTCCCCACCTTATCAGCCCTGTACATCCCCTGTGGTTTGTAAGTCCAAATTGTCTCTTATCTGTCAGCTAAGAACAAACCATTTCTTCTCAGACTGGAGAAAAAATCAAGGATCAAGTGGTAACTATTAATAGTGTTTCTCTACTTTCCCGTGGTGAAATGTTGCTTTGTTTCTTTTTTCCTTGATAATGAGAAAGCAGGAGTACCAGGCAGTGATGTGAAATGGCCCTTTCCATAGGACATCTCTACTTTGGAAATTAACTCCTTTATTTTGCTGTGCTGCCATTGATGTTAATCCTGACCTGGTGCTGAGCATTTGCTTTTTCATTTTGGATTCTTCCCACTCCTAAATCACAAATCTGATCAATTTAAACAGAAATTAAAGATGACAAACTGGGAGAAGACTTTGTAGCTGTTTTCCTAAAGAGGCTGGTGCTTGTCCTGTTGTAGCCTTTGTCAGTGATGCATTGGGAGCAGAAAACTGTTACTTCTTTGCTCCAAATCGTTAAGTCAGGAATACGGTCTGAATGAGGGTCAAAAATAGTTTCAGGTGATTATCACTTCTTTTATTTCAGCGGTTCTGAAGTTTTGCTGTACTGGGTCCAGCACTAAAGCTGAGTAACCTTCAGCTGCTGCTGCACCTTCATTTGTTAGCTGAGCTCTGGGCTTGACTTTTTGCGTGAATGTTTTATTCAGAAAGGGTGAGGATTGGGACACAGAACGGTTTGCTGGCACATGGATGTACTTAAAAGACCAGGCGCAAAGTAATTAATGTGGCAGTATCTGTGTACGATGCACAGAGTAGGATTTCTCAGCAGGGCAGTGCTGAGGTACTGTACGCTTCAGCTGCTTGCTGTATCTTTGAAGAACAGTTACCTCTCTCTGTTTCCCTTTTTCCGATTCCAGCATTTATTTTACAAAATGGCTGTAAATTTGGTCCAGAACTGCTGTCTTTTGTGTTTGTTTTTTTGTACCAGTAGTGGAATATTCATGTGGGCTAGAAAAATAGCAAAAAGTAACCAGAAGTTTGCTGGAGCTTGTGCTGTGCTTTTAGGTATTATTCTCTTTGCTGAAAATATTGAGCTACATCTTAACAGGTGTTTGAATAGTGTAATCACACGAAGTGCTAATTTTGACAAAAGACAACAAAAGGGAGATGAGCAGAATGGTGGACATAATGCAAAGAGATTGAGTTAGTATGTTAAAGCTATATGTGGAATATTCCTATTCAGGCATTTTATGCAGCTTCTAAGAGCTCTCACTGCTGTGTTGTTGCTTGGTCTCCTCTGTATCGTTACTATGAATTTTTTAGTATATGAGAGAAATGTGTGTGTACTACACATCAGAATAATATAAATCATGCATGTTAACATACTAAAGGGATAACTCTAACTGCTCTGTCAGGCTGACAGTGTCTTTATAATCAGGACTTCTAAGTCAATGTCCCTCAATGTATGGAGCTGTGACAGCTGCCCTGGGACATTCATGTGCGTGTATTAATTTTTATTTCCTGTGTTAATCACTAGCTTTATGCAAGGCTTGATCAGGTTGATAAAAGGCAAAAAAAGGATCCTGTCTAATACAGCTTACAGTGAAAGTGGCACAGTAAGTTCCTCCTGCATCAACAGCAGTCCCCTGATGTATCAAGGAGACCTGATTATACAACAGGACTAATCAGCTCTGGATGCTGCCATGAATTATGGGTTGGCTTAAGTGCTGTGATACACATTTCTGTCTTAAATTGATGTCAGAATCAAAACAGAAATGCAGAGCAGAAAGCCAAATGTTGACAAGGCTTATCTTCTTTAGGTCTCTCTCAGGGTTAAAGAAGGGGTTTCTTAGTGTAATTATAACTTGTCTCTTCTATCCAGGCTAGCAAGAATAAACCAGGTTATATTGGAACTTTAATGCATGGTGTTGCACAACTGTGCTTATTTAAATGTGGCTATTTTTGTAATATGCGTTGTGCCTTAATGGGAGTAATGGATAAAGCGGGTTGACCCACTGAAATATAGCTGAATATAGAGGTAAAATGTTGATGGAAATTAGAGTGAACACAGCATGTTTGCGCTTAGGACAGAAAAAAAGGTGGAAAATAATAAATGTGGAAAAAATCATATCTGGTGTAACTGTATGGCTTTTCATTCTATGGAGAACCTTTCTTTACTTGACTGTTTTCCACTTCTATTTTTCTGTTTACAGTTGTGTAATTTTGCCACCTTATGCACAGAGCCTCCTCACTTTTTAATTTCAGACACCTGCAATTAGTGTCTAGGGCTTACCTATTTACTTAGACTTTGTTGCATCTATGGTTGAGAGAGGACTAGGCGCTTCCAGGTGATTCATCTGACCTGTCTTATCCCCTAATCAAAAGGTGAGTAGCTGAAACTAGCTGTTAGGTGCCTTGAATTAGGACAGATGTTTTACCTCTCACCACCACCATAATTTTCCCAGCTCAGATTGCTTTGTCAAGAGGATGAGGAGGGTGGCTTTGGTCCATCCCTGACCAGGTCCACAGCTGTTAGATGAGTTTGGGGAGATAACTGTGCTTGGGAGATGGTGGTTTAGACCAAGTGGCTTTCAGAAATGGTACAATACTGGCTGTGAAGAGCTCAGATGTTCCTTAGATATGCAAATGGTCTCCCTCTGATTTGGCTGGGAGAGCCATGTGTCTCCTTATGATGAGCTTGTTTGTTTGTTTATCTGTATGGCATTTCCAGTATTATAAATTCTGAGTATAATTGTAATAATAGATGGCGTGGTTATTTCACAAACAGTGTGCCCTCTGCTGCGATCAGCTACTGAATTCAAGAGCCTATATGCCCCTCTACAGCTCCATTGCCTTACTTTTGTGTAGACTGGGAGTAGTAAGAGTCACAGCCCCTGTGATGTGCAAGGTGCGTCGGTAGAGGAAAGCTGGCACCTACCTTGCAAATAATTACAGTCTAAGCAAGCTTGGAAAAGGGGTGGGGTGCAGTGAATAATTCAGTTTGTGAGGGATTTGTTGTACAATAAGGTTGACTTCACTTGGGTTCCCATTTAATTTTTCCTCTAAGGTTATACCCTTGCAGTATTCAAGTCTCAAAGTAAAGGGACACTGTCACTTGTACGCTTCTCTGCAGAGGGGAGGCTCAAAATTTGAACCTCCAAATGTAAACCTGGCTCTTTCTCAGGTGTTTCTTTCAGCATATGCATCAGCTGGGAGAGCTTGGCTGTTCCCTACTACCATCCCCTTGGCTGGGCTGGTACAGACCTGGCAGCAGCTGAATTTCGGTCTCTGAGCAACTGCACACAGTGGCTCTGGATGCCAGAACGGCAGGGAGGGAGGAGGAGGATGGTTGCTGGCCTTGGCCCTGTTGTTGAAACAAGTGCTTGGGAAACTGTGATTGAAGACTGGCAGTTTGTGAAAGCTGGTTTTAGGGCTTTTCAGTACCGGATCAGCAGCATTCTGATCAAATCTGAATCTTTGCTGTGCAAACTCTGCTAGTTCAAATATGTTTGCATTGATGTATTTATTTTGTTTAAATAGTTTAACTTCTCACTGATGAGGCTTTGTGCAGGTTTGGGTGTCACTCCTGCTGAAGCCAGCAGAAAGCTGGCAGGTTATCTGAGCTTTGGCTAATGCAAGAATACCATGGCTGCTGCTGGCTTCTTGCCAGCATTTTGGTGTGGGGAGCTGTGGGCTTTGCTTGCCCCACAGGTGCCTGCTGGCTGGTTGGTGCTGGCAGGCTTGTGGGGAAAGGTATGGTCCCCAGCTGGCGCCAAAGTGCTTGCGAAGCCTTGGCAACATGGAACTGCTTCCATGGCTTGGCTTGGCTGGGGACAGCCACCATGGTGTGTACCCAGTGCAAAGAGGATTTGACCCACCTCTGTGAGCATGTTGGGGGTGCAGTGTGCTGGGTGGGACGCCCTGGCAGGATGCCCTTTGTGCAGATGAGGTCCCTGTCACCCTTGCTGGGACCATGTCAGCTGGTAACTGTTAGCTCGGGAGTTGAAGCACTTGCAAATACATGAAACATGATTTAAAAATGTCATGCTGGAGAGTTGAAAGAAGATCCCTCAAGTCTCACCTATACTGTGAAGATAATCATTTAGGTCTCTTTCTCCAGAGTGCAATGTAGCCTGAATAAACGCTTCTTAATATTGCTTATGAGGAACACTGCACAGCCAACTTGTCTCCTTTGAAGAGGCTCATAGAACTGTGCTTGCAAATGCTTTTGCTTTGTCTTGAACAATTTCACTTGTGTGCTGCTGCTTCTGAGGGAACGTCTTGTGGGCCCTCTTGGAGTGAGGCAAAATCCTATTTAATTGATAGTTTTTCCTGTCCCGAAGAGATACAGGCAAACCTGTGCCCCTTCTCTTCGAACCTCCTCTCACTCACTGTGTCTGTGGGACAGCAGTGCAGTACCAAATTCATTCTTTGTCGTTTATTGTTGTTTCTTCATGGGAGATTAAATCAAGATGCAAACACCACATCAGAAAACTGGTAGAGCATTTAATTTTACCTGGAAGCTGTAGTAAGGGTGTGAAACTTTCCTGATAAGTTTTCCCCTGGAAATGTATTTTGATTGTGCAGACCTTTTATTTGTTTGAGCCAGGGTGTTCTCTCCTTATGTTTACTGTTTTTTCCTTTTGCAAGCCGAACATCCCTCAGGTGCGCAGCTGAGCCAGCCTTGGGTGGGTGGGACTGAAAGCAAGAGGAGGACAAGCATATGCAGGAAGAAACATATTCTGGATTCCTGCTGCGGAGATGAGTAGTGACTGTGGTTAAAGCAAAACAGCAGAGCTACAGATAGTTTTGTCTTTCCTCACATCCCTTTTACCTACTAGAGAGCTGTGTACCTTTCCTGATTAAGATCTAAACAGCTGAGCTCCCAGGTTGCATAAGTTGTGGGCTGTGTTTTTTGTTGGCCTTGAAAAAAACTTGCAAATTATCTTGCTATTTTTCTTTTTTTACTGTAAACTTTGAAAAGATGATCTATAGCCACATACCAAATACTGGGTAATCTGTGAAAGGGATTGTTACACAGGAGGTGAGGATGCTTGTGTATTGCTTGAGGGTCTTAAAAAATGCCAATTTTTTTTCGTAGGACTAAGTTTGACTATATAGTATATTGGGGAACACAAGTAGGAAGTGGAGCTTACTTGTTTGCCCAGCCTGGCAGTTGTAAAGGTTTTGTGTAATAGGCCATGAACAATGGCTTGGAATGTGATGCTATTGATTTTGTTTTCCCTGCAGTGTTTCATAAATACTGTGCAGTTTAACTCAGCTTTTAACCTTGCAAGCAGTTTGAAGTGTGAGGCTTCTCACTCTGCATCAGATGGCTCACTCAGTGGAAAAAAAGCCACCCACCCTACAGCTCAAATCCCATCAGTACGTGAAAACGTGCCCATTCCCAGCAAAAGTGCCTGGGTGGTGGCAGCCCTCTGGGGTGGTCTCTGGGAGGTCTTGCACAGCTCACTGAGA
The DNA here is from genome assembly GCA_013400695.1 of Neodrepanis coruscans. Lineage (NCBI taxonomy): Eukaryota > Metazoa > Chordata > Aves > Passeriformes > Philepittidae > Neodrepanis > Neodrepanis coruscans. Next base: position 80,769 of record VYZS01043861.1, on the reverse strand, counting down.
GAAACAAGAGCGCTGCAGGCTCCGCACTGCCTGGAGTGTCAGCCTGCAGTCTTAAATGCCTTTGTTTCTCGCCTGGATCACTGTAGCATCTGTTGGGACCTAACAAGGCTTTGTAAGTACAGAGAATTCTGCTTGCTGAGTTTTAAACTACATGTACTCAGTGCTTGCCATGAAAAGGTGACCATAGAGCGTTCTGAAAAGAAATCTTAGAGCTAACAAAGACTTGTTTTTAACCAGTTTCCATTTCACTGAATATTGCATTGCATATTCATTAAGAAAAAAAAGAAACATAAAAAATTCCAGTGGGGGAGTTTTATACCTTTTCTGTGTTTTTGTAATGTTTCCATTTTTCTGGATGTGCAGGTGTCTCATTTACATTCCTAGAAACACAGCATTCGTGTTTCCTCTAAAGTCAAGGTTTTTGATCTGTTGTACTTCGCTTAAGGCATCCTTGGCATAGCTCAGGAACACCTTTGAGAGGGGATTGTTTCACAAGACAGTAACTGCAGGCATTGATGTCATGGTGATATGAGCAAAAGGAAAATGATTGTGTCACCATGTGAGTTGGGTTTCTCCTGTATTGTGTCAGCCATTAATGTGTCTTCTTGTGTGTTGAGTTTCTGTCACAGCATGTCTTGATTTGTGCCTTGTGTTGTGCCTCTCATACAGCCAACCCTTTGTACAGGTTATTGTGCAGATTCTGCTCCCAGTTGCACAGATCTGGACTTAGTTATTGCTACAATCCCCTGTCTGACTTATTGCTGTTTCACATGTTGGATCAGCAAATACTGTTGAAAGACACACTTGATAGCAGGATTAGGAGAAAAGCCAGTGCCGATCTTGTCTGTAGGTGGAGTGACTACCCCTCATAAACAAGATGATTAACACACATGCACACACCAGGAAAAAAAACCCAACCAACAAAAAAAAGGCTTTGAAATGTTCACTTTTTCATTTAGACATCACTGTTGACTTGCTTGGGGTGATGACCCTGTGTTTTGAGTCTCAGACAAGTGACTCAGAGTGCTGATGACAAAACAGCTGCTTGGAGTTTCTGCTTATGAGAGGAGCATTCCATTTCTGCTTCTCTGCACTTTGCCTGCTTAGGCATCAGGTAGCTGGAGATGTTGCCTGTATCTGCATTAATAGAGGCTCTGAGGTTACCCCAAAAATGGATTATATATTGGACAAACAGTGGAAACACAAACATGTTTGTTTTTTTTTGTGGAGTAGCCCTTTTTGAACTTAGAAGCAGAAAATGGACTGGAGGTTCTCACTGAGATTGCACTGGGAAGGTTTTGCTGTAGAATCGGCTAAAGGGGAGAAGGTCTGACTCATAGCTTGTTGAAATCTGTTGAGTAATGGCTGGAAGTTTGCTTTGCTGTGTTTGTTAATAACTCCCCTGAGTGCAACACTGAAAGCATTCACCTTTTTTTAAATAAAACTTTTAGGTTGCTGAATCCTCAACTAACCTTAAATTACAGGTATCTCATAATGGTACAAGAGCAGTGGTCGAAGCATCATTTGTGTGTGTGTGTGTATGTGTGTGTGTGTGTGTATGTTTGTATGGGCAGTTGGGACATACAGGAACTGGGTGCTCTGCTACTGGACCCACATAAAACAGAATTACAAAAAAATCCCACAATGAGCAATTTTGTGTCTCTGTTTTGCACCTCTAGCCTGTTCATGCTTCTGCCTAAGCTTGAGTTATCAATGCAGCTCCAGGTGTTGCTGAAAGATTTTGATACTGAATGCAGCTTTTTTATGTTGCGCTCCTTTGGGAACCAAATTCTGTCATTTTGTGGTGGAACGATTTTAAGCAAGGGCAAGTTCTAGGTGCTCCTCCCCTCCTGTCCCCTCCCCTCCCCAAATTAGCTCTATGGTAAGTTAATTGCAGTTGTTAGGATCCTGATATGTTTGCTCCCATGCTTTCAGAGTGTAGCTAGCCACGACCTAGCCATTGCACTTGAATTCTTTGCGTTCTGGCAGCATTTGCAGTTTAACTGTTGGGACCTGTTGGAGTGCAGAAATCCCCATGGTGGGAAGGCATGCACATAGGCTCTCTGCTGAGAAATTATTTGATTGACCTTCCCTCTCCAGTGGAAAGCATGTGTTTTCAAACGCAGTTTGTTTGCCTTGCAGAGGGTCAACTGTAAAACCCTTTCTGAAATTATGCTCCTTGAAAGCCTCCTGATGAATGGTGGGCTCAAGCCAGAAAGGTCTTGTTTTACAGTCCCGCTGTCACAAAAGAAATCTAAGTGTAGAAAAAATATAACTTAAATACCTCAGATGTTTATTTTGACCTTTCATTACACAAGCATCCCCTCCCTCCTTAGGTTGGGAGGTCGGGGCATGGGAATGTGTGGGGCTGTGCTTCCAAGAGGAACCCTGCTGCACAGGCAGTTGTGGTCCCCTTACTGTTTTAACAATTAATCTTTTACCCATTTATGATTTAGAACACTAATAAATAAACCATTCTCTCCCCAAATTCTCAGGGATCTCTCCAGTCTCCTGCTTGATTACATATCTCCAAGTTTGCACAAATAAGTCCTCCAGTGTTATCTAGCCAAATGAAATCTAGGAGGGACATGTTTGACCTTGTTTTGTGTAGTGACTGTACCTTACCCACTTGTACTGAAGACAGAAAAGAATGTTGACATTCACAATGTGAAAATAAATATTTGAAGATAGGTTTTGGTCTGTTAGAATAAACAAAATCCTTCTCTTGTTTGTGTTTTAAGGGTCTGTGTTGTAGCTTTCACAATACTAACCTTTATCATCCAAAAGCCTTTCATTGGAGGCATTTTAAATTGGAAGTTAAAACCAGAAAACAAACAAGAAGTGAAACTCCAGTACTTCTATGACTGCTTATATTCCTTTCTTCCTCCTAAATTCCATATGTATTTTTCTTTCATGTTTTTGCATATCCTCACAACAAATGGGATGTTTGCTTCTGCACTTGCTAGCTCAAACCCCTGCCCCAGCCCTTGCTTTCATGGGAGGCCTTAATTTGAAAGAAAATTTGAGCATATCTGTAGGCTGCTACAGAAAAGTTGGAAGGCTTACTTCATGTTAAGAGCTCACACCTTCATTCTTAGCTATGGAATTCTTAGCCACAGGAACACTGCTTCCCAGAGCAGGACATCTAATGATAGGAAAGGAATAAAAGCCTAAATATCTACTTCAATTTCTTTTGTGTGCATCTGTTCCAGGAAACTTCAAGATAAAAAGTTTCAAGGATGCCTGGTTGGTAGCTTCATTGATACATGATCCTGTGTGTGGATCCACTCGTTTCTTCTTTGTATTGTTGAAAGAGTGTCAGCCCTTGTTTTAGACCATTCCCCATCCATTAGGACCTCCTAAGAAAATAAGGAGTGACCTGTTGAATTTGGACTAGTTAGGTTTGTTTGCCTGAGGCCAAACAGTGAATTGTGCAGTGGGCTTTGCAGGAGTAATCTCTTGC
>VYZS01043861.1:47077-66715 GCA_013400695.1 Neodrepanis coruscans | reverse complement strand
AAGACCACATCTCTTCCTCCATCAGCACTAAATCCCTCCTTGGGCTAACGAGAAGGGGAGGGAGGGGGTTGCACGCGGTTTTCTAATTTTCTTGAGCTTTTCCTTCAGTCAAAGCCGGGCAGAACCTCGCGCTGCTAAGGGAGTTCTCAGACCAGCCACGTGCTTCTTCTAATTACCCTGGTGTCTCTCCGGGGGGCTCAGAGAGAGACAAGCACTATCTCCAGAGCGTCTTCATCCCAAAAACAGGCCTTGGGAAACTTAATTTGTTTGTCTGTTTGCACTTTATTTGTCGGGTTTTTGTGTGTACGCGAAATAAACTGTGATATTTGTGTGTTTTCTTCATTTTGGCGTGTGTTTGTGACTTCTCTCAGAATCTCTTGTCCAAAATCGCTAAATTTGTGGTAGAACTACAACATTTGGTAACATTGATGAAAATGGGAAATGATCCTCCACCCCCAAAAATACACAAACACAAAGTTAGTTTGTTGTATTTCTTTGCTCAGAAGTTGTGAATCAGTAGATGCACAGTTATTCTTGCAACAATCCCCTTTTTACATCTGTCTTTTGTGTAGCCTAAAACATGGACTAAGTGGAATGTGATGGAACTTTATCGTAATGGCAGTTTGTAGGAAAACTGAATGAAAGCTTTCATGGATAAAAGAATAGTCCTAGTGGGCCCCAAATTTGTGCCTGAGAATTGGATAGCTTGAATACAAAGGTTTCTGTTGTAGATTTAGGGGAGGGGATGGTGGTTTTTTTCATTTTTTAATGATTGAAAAGTATTGTTTCTTCACAGCACAGCTGTCATACACTTGTGTTGTCTTCTGGTGTTTGAGAAATAATTCCTTAGGCTAATCCTGCTCTGAAGGGTAGGTATGCATTTACTTACTATCCAGTTCTGATCTGGACCATACTGGCCAAATCCCAAATAATTCCCAGATTTAGTGAGATCAGAGTCCCAGCCTGGGATTCAGCAGTGTGTTCCAGGTCATGTGTCTGTGTATATTGGATGGAGTGGGAAGCCTGTTCTTAGTATTGTTAGTTAGTTTTTGCCCTCTGAGCCCTTTTCACTGTTCTTAGGATGAATGTTTGTTATCACTCTCCTTGGAGGTTATTTACAGTGGTTTAAGATATGCTGATTGCCACAGGGTGAGGCTGTCAGTATTATTTGAGGGGGCCTTTGTAGCTAAAAAATAAATACTTTTATCCTAGTCTGTATTATTAAGAGCTGAGTGCATGTTAGGCGGTCCTTGGAAACATCTTGCGCAAGGTGCTACTAAGAAAATATTGTAACCTCTGTTAAAAAGTGGCAATTTTAGTCTGTTATTCGTTCTCCCTTATATTTTTGCTCCCAGTGTCTATTCACCTTAATCTCTTGGGAGCATGTCCTTTTCTGGTGTATGTAGAAGGCTACTTTACAAAGAGTTATCTTTAGTTTTGGATGGATGTGCCTAGGCATGGATACTGTGGAAAATACAGATGTGCTCTCAAATTTACATCCACAAATAATTTCATTGATTAGAGGCCTGAAGGGACAAATTACTTCAATTTATTTGTTACATTTTTGTAATCCTAGATTTGAAGTTTCCTGTTTGAATTAGATGCATCACAAAGGGGAGAAACCTGCTTCTAGTTTACTAGATGTACTAAAGAACTAGAAAAAATTTGGTTTGGGTTAATTAGAGCTAGCAGTGATAAATTGTTTTACCCATAGCTCTCAAATTTTGTTTTCAAGAGCAGAGTCCTCGTCACTGTGATTGAAGGCGACATGAGGACTGAGTCATACACTCAGCCCCATCCAACATTTGCATATAATACATTTTAATTATTTTTAAATTTGGTATAGAAGATCATGTCATGATGATCTTTATACTAAGAGCATGCTTTGTATTTTTATAGTAAGACTGCATTTTGGGTGATTGCTGCATGGCATTTTAATACAGTTTTTAGTGAGGAATTTTTTCTATAGAAGCTTTGCTTTGCATTTTTGTAAAAAAAATACAGTGTCGTTTACTTGTAGATTAAGAAATATTAAACTGAGAGATAATTTGCCTTGTCTTTTTTATGCACTGTTCTTATGGCCTATTTCGATTTTGAACAATGTTACCTTTTGGTATGTGGTGAAGTTGATGACAGGTCGATGAAGCATGACGACAAAGTCAGGCTTAATTTTAGTATATTTTGTATTCAGAAAATTCACTAAGTTCTTTTACAGTCTGATTTAAATGCGTCTGTTAGTTGCTTAGCCTATGTTTGAAGTGGAAGGACAAACTTTTGAGCGGGCACAACATGTAATCATGGAAAGCGAATAACAGCTTGTGATTATGGAATTGAAACTACTGGTGAGAATTTTTATAGTGGCATGTAGTTTATATAACTAACTGAATTAAAATTTAACCATATGTGAATATCTTTCCTCTTACAGAATACATTTACTTAAAAAAAAAAAAGAAAACCCCAGAGGAATCCAGCAATTACAGGGAGTGCATTGCATTTGATCTCTAAGTAGTCTTTCACTAACAGTATTTTAAAGTATGAATTTAATCTTAATGCATACATAATTTTTCGTATTTCCACTTGTTTGATTTGGACTGTGAGAACAGAGCAACAGCTGACACCCGTGTTTATCAATATTTTCTTCCACATAACCTTCTCCTTGGGGGAGAGCTTTTGCTTTTGGAGCAGTGTTTCAAAAGCAGTTTCCTACGCTCAGAGCTGAGCCCTGTTCCCAGAAGCTGCCAGGCTGGCTGGTCCTGTGGGGGATGGAGGACTGTTTTAATTTACCTGCTGCTTCTACCGTAAGGATGAAAACATCTGAAAAGAGGAGGCGAGTAGGGCGAAAAAACATTTGCTTTTTCCATTGGGCTGTACAACTCCACTTAGTTCCTGTTTTCCCTTTATGGGGGTTTAATATCAAGTTGGCTTTTTCCTTCACTTCGTTGCTTAGCATTACATCTTTCCAACTGCACTTAGTGCTGAGTTGTACTTTTTAAGATNATAAGCTTTGCTTTGCATTTTTGTAAAAAAAATACAGTGTCGTTTACTTGTAGATTAAGAAATATTAAACTGAGAGATAATTTGCCTTGTCTTTTTTATGCACTGTTCTTATGGCCTATTTCGATTTTGAACAATGTTACCTTTTGGTATGTGGTGAAGTTGATGACAGGTCGATGAAGCATGACGACAAAGTCAGGCTTAATTTTAGTATATTTTGTATTCAGAAAATTCACTAAGTTCTTTTACAGTCTGATTTAAATGCGTCTGTTAGTTGCTTAGCCTATGTTTGAAGTGGAAGGACAAACTTTTGAGCGGGCACAACATGTAATCATGGAAAGCGAATAACAGCTTGTGATTATGGAATTGAAACTACTGGTGAGAATTTTTATAGTGGCATGTAGTTTATATAACTAACTGAATTAAAATTTAACCATATGTGAATATCTTTCCTCTTACAGAATACATTTACTTAAAAAAAAAAAAGAAAACCCCAGAGGAATCCAGCAATTACAGGGAGTGCATTGCATTTGATCTCTAAGTAGTCTTTCACTAACAGTATTTTAAAGTATGAATTTAATCTTAATGCATACATAATTTTTCGTATTTCCACTTGTTTGATTTGGACTGTGAGAACAGAGCAACAGCTGACACCCGTGTTTATCAATATTTTCTTCCACATAACCTTCTCCTTGGGGGAGAGCTTTTGCTTTTGGAGCAGTGTTTCAAAAGCAGTTTCCTACGCTCAGAGCTGAGCCCTGTTCCCAGAAGCTGCCAGGCTGGCTGGTCCTGTGGGGGATGGAGGACTGTTTTAATTTACCTGCTGCTTCTACCGTAAGGATGAAAACATCTGAAAAGAGGAGGCGAGTAGGGCGAAAAAACATTTGCTTTTTCCATTGGGCTGTACAACTCCACTTAGTTCCTGTTTTCCCTTTATGGGGGTTTAATATCAAGTTGGCTTTTTCCTTCACTTCGTTGCTTAGCATTACATCTTTCCAACTGCACTTAGTGCTGAGTTGTACTTTTTAAGATGCCAGTGAGCTGCCACTCTTGATATAAAAGCTTGTTTTCAAGAACTTAAGCTTTTTCTACACAAAATCTAAGTGTATTTGGAATAGCCTAAGAGCTTCCATGTGGGATCAGACTACAGATCTCTACTGCCTAGGCTGCTGTCTCTAATACTTGGCAGTGATGGAGAAAAGGATTAAAATATGTATACACAAAGAAAGAGAGAGACCTCCCATAGGATATACCAACTTTGGACAGTTGATGATGGGGGTGTGGGGTGAGTGCTTTCTTTTTTTTTTGTTTGACCAAGATTGCGTCCAGTTCATTTATGCTTAATAGCCCTTGTGGTATAAACCATGTTTCCACCTTTGGCTTCAGTGGCATCCTGTGGGAAGGAGTCTGACTGTGTGAAAAAGTACTGGTTGAACTTGCTACTCTATAAAACAGGTAGAAGCACCATGGTGTGGCTCTTCAGGGTGGATGTCTCTGCCTGGGGAGAAGCACCCATGAGCCATATGCAGCTGGCACAGCCTCATCTTTCCTGCCCTTATTTCAAGATAACAAAGTTACACCTACATCTCGGCAGCTTGATGACCTGTGGGTTGCATTGCATACGCTCTCAGCCCCCTTCCATCTGCCAGGCATTATTAATGATACATGTGTGTCCATCTATTAGAGTATCAGGCTAGAGTAAACAGTCCTTTTTCCTATGGAAACCCGGCTGCTCAAAAGCATGCTATCACCTAGTTGGTATTTGTTCTAATCCACAAGTTGGAAAAATAAGTTTTTCTGATTTATTAGGCTGTCATGAGGGCTCTGTAAGTCAGGCCTGAATCTCTCATGCAGTCTCAGCTGGGACTCCCTTCCAGAAGCGCCATGAATCCTGTTTTTGCTGGAACAGTCACATGTGTTCTGCAGTTAGAAGAGTAGTTGAGATGAAAATTTGTTGGTTAATAGTAAATTCGGTGCTTAAGTAAATAAGTTATTTCAGCTTATTCTTTATCTCTGAAAGAGATCTTGTTCCTGAATTTCTGCAGATCCTTTCCCACTTCTCAATGAAGTATAGAATGAGTTTTATGAAGAATCAAAGCAAGCTTTAGGCGTTGCTTGCCCACATAGTGTTTGTTTGGTATAGTTTCTGAGCTGTAGAGTCTTATCTGATGTAACTTTCTAATTTGACTCTCCAGCCTGTATTTTAAGTGTTAAGCATTTTGTTGTTGATCTACTTAGATATTTTCATGTATGGAATTTGGTGCTTCAAACTGTTCTTACACTTTGTGGAAGGAGGGAAGAAGAAAAGCGTTTCAACAAACATTTCATGGTATATTCTTATGTTTGCAAACTCAGATGTTCATCAGATCGATAGGGAGCAGAGTTTTTTCTAATTATGGTGTCCACCAAGAGATGGTTTAGTGAATTTGAATAGCCCAGGAAGACAGGAACAAAAGGATGTGACTCATGCAGTGGATATCTTTCAGGCAGACCAGTGAAAATGTGAAGAAAGACTGTGAAATTTTGCATATGTTGTTTTTGGCATCTGTTTGGACCAGCAAAAGACTTCATTTTTATAAAGGAAAATGCTTTTGGCTATCAGCTTTTATCTTCTGAATATCTTCAGCAGCTTCAGAAATGAGCATTTTGCAGAAAAAAATTTGGATTATGATGACTTCGATCTCTGTTAGTAAAGAGTGAGAATGACTAGGATTTATTGCAGTCAGTATTTTCAGAATATAGTAATCTTAAGTGAATGTGGCATGCACTGAAGGTTTCCCAAGATATGGAATACATTTTTCATATTTTTCAGAGAGTGCATAATCTTACTTTTTTTCCATGATGGAAATTATTAAAAGAAGGATTTTGTTTTTTTTCCACAGCAGCAGTTGGTGACATAGTTTGCCGAGAATGCAGTATATAAGCAGATGAAAGCTATTTTTGATGTGTCATTGTCTCAGCAAGATGAGAATTGGCAGCACCAATGAAATGACAAGTACTTGGCGCTGTCGACTTTGCCACATGGCTGTCAGTCTAGCGATTTAAAAGAACTGGCAGGCGAGGATTGCTGTGGTTTAAGCAGAGGAGCTGATTTTCTACTGTGGAGCGTGATTCTGCACATTTTGACTCATGTTGAGGCTCTGGAATCAGGTGACTTGGCTTAAGTGAGGTAGGTGTTGCTTGAGCATCTTGCAGGATTGAGTTCTCAGGACGAGGTGTGCTCCTCCGCGGACCCTTCTGTTGTGCTGCAGGGCTTGCTAGCACACATGAACGTACGGACAGACAGGCAGACGTGCATGTGTGTGTAGTCAGGGCGCTGTGTTCTGAGCCAGAAGAATTTGGGCATTGTATTGATCCCTGGGCAGAAATCCTCTCTGTCTCTGTCAGGTCTGAACTCTAGGCTGAAGTTGCATTTCCTTTTTACGTCATTGTTTCTATTTAGCATTGGAATAAGGAGGATAAGTTGTTTTTTTACTGCTTTCTCTGAAACGGGAGTCTTAAATAACTGACTGTCCTCTTCAAGATACCATGAAGGAGTGATTTCGTTCATTAAATTAGCAAATTGGATGAAACTATTAATTAAGAGCTTGAGGGGCAGAAAAAATGCCTGAATTTAGGAATTTTCTCTCCCTGTGGGTGGCGGATGTAAGTTTCCCAGCCAAGTCATTTTCTGTGACATGGTAAAGGAGTAACATGGTTGCAGAAAAGGGTTTTCTTTATTTATTTCAGTGTTGCAGTTTAAAGGCTAATTGGAAGGATACTCTCAGGCTGTGCTGAAGGCCTTAAAGGGCTCCTTGTAGATGGTTAAGCAAAGGCCCTTTGTTCTGTGTGCAGGCTCCGCCAGGCTCACGTGATGGCAGTGAGGGGATAAATAGCGACAAGACGTGCAGAGCAAAGGATTGACTTATCTTCACAGCCTCCCCCTCCCTGCCATCTCTACCCTCCCACCCCACTGGAGGCCCTTGGCTGATTTTTTGGTTGAGCACAATCCAGTTGCTCTTCTGTAGTTAAATTCAGGGTGAGCGGGAGGAATGGAGAGGGTCTCCATTTCAGTTAAGATGAAGTTGACAGTTACTTAATGCTGCAGAAAGGGCAGTTCTCCGGATGTCTTTAGGATTTTAATGAGTGTAGCTGATAGTTCTGTTAGGGCTTTCCTTTCCTTATATGACAGATTGCTGATACCCATCCAGGAAACCTAAATGCAAAAGTCATTTATGGCTGCACTGTTGTTCTCCTTGTTGTCCACTTCCCCAGGTCCAGATTTGCTTGTCATGGCAGCAGCCATGGGTGAGCTGTTGGCAAAGGATGGTGGGAGGTGAGTGTTCTCTCCTGGCAAGGTGCTGCACACCAGTCCTGGTGACAGTCCCTCTTTCTGACCACAGATAACTGCCTCTGACAGCAGATACATGGGTGACCAGTGCTGCTGCCTGGGTTTCAGAGGAACATGCTCCTACCAACCCTCCACATGAGCCATTTGACTTCAATGACCTCTCCAGCAGGGGTTGGGTGGTGGGTTTTTTTTGTTCTCCCTTTCAGCAGACTGGAAATTTTTCAGTATTGTGCCTGGAGGATTTACAAATCCTCTCAGCTGGCTTCTCATTTTATTGGCCGTTTTTCTGACCACCTTTTACCAGCTGTAGGGAAGAGGGGAGTGCTGCCCCTCCATTTTTACCTTTTCCTACTTCTTCTGTTTTTCAGGCTCAGTTTTAAGTCTCAGTTGCCAAATGAATGAAATGAGATGGGTAGACCTATTCAACCTTGAACTCACTTTAACATTTTAAACTTATCAGAACTGTGTTACGGGATTTGAAGTCACATGGCCTTTTCAGAAATGCAACAGGTATTAATTCCCTGAGCTCCATCATTAATTTTTACAGATGGAACTGGACTGCTGCACATTCTTGACCTACATTCCCTATTTCTGATGAAAGGAAGAACATTAACAGTTGTTTAATGGAGGTCTTATTTTGCCTAGTTTTGTGGGGGCATCAGGAAAAAAATGGGGAATAGGAATGACAAGGAGTTACCTGAAACTTTTGAACTCTTTTGGAGGACAGGAACAATATGTATGGGAAGGGAGTGTGAATTCTTGGCATCACTGGTCTTGATGATCCACAGAGCTTACAGCACGAAAATCCATGCTTTATGTTGTGCATGGGTTTTTGTTTTAAATTCGTTTTTTAGGAATTCAGGATGTGTCTTTGCTTTGTTTTAAAGGAAAAATGAGTAAACAGCAGTGATTAGCCTTTCCTGTATTGCATACTTAACCAGCTATTATGTAAAGCTCCTAGTTACTGGGTTTTTGTTCAAACACAGTATACAACCACTCCTACCCCTGGCTTACAAGTTTTCCAGGCATTTGAAAGGTAGCACTATTTCAGGTATGAGTTGGACTTACTGCTGTGCTCTCTCATGGAATATTGTTATTATTTGCTCAGAACATCCATTTTTCTCTGGGTGGCTGGTCTTCAGGGAGGTCCTGAGCTTACACTGCCCTGCAGATCCTCACAACAGGTCAGGCCTGCCACGAGTTTCAAAGAAAACAGGCCTCTTTCACAGCTTTTGATACTAAAGTTTAGTTACTTAGCAGTTTATGCTTTCAAAGCTCTCGGTTGTTACGGGAAGGTTTATGTTTTAGGGAAGAAAGCGGACTACTGACCCTTGGATGTCTTGTGCCATCAGAAGAGAAAATCCTCTCTGTAATCATTAGCATTGATATTACCAATTGTTACAAATGCAGTATTACACATTATTTTCTTTTGGTGACCTGTAGTTGTTACTGAAAGTGCCGCTGCTTGGTAACCAACTCTCTATGGCAGGCTTGAGGTAGTTCCTGGTGATGTTTTCTTCCCCAATCCTTCTGTCTATTGCCCTCATCACACAGCACTGTGGAGCTCATCAGCATTTTGCCTTCCTCTGGCGGAGGCCTGGAGAGGTGACTGTGTTCAGGGCTGAACTCAGAATGGATTAGGAGCAAGCTGTGTCTTCTCCTCTGGCTGCCTGAAGCTGGTGTTAGGGAAACCTTGGCTTTTGTTATGGGTATATTGTGTTAGATGTGCTCTTTTCACTGCTACCACGGTGTCAGAGCACATTTGTTCCAGATAAAATACCTGGGTTTGGAGCAGTGTGAAGAAGGCAGATTGAAGGAAGAGGATTTTGTGTTTGTGTGTGTGTGTGTGCGTGCATGGCTTGGACAAGAAATCTTTGAATCTCTGATGTAGTTTCTGATTTCATTCTGAAAAAGTGTGGGACCTGCAGCTCAAACTTTGATGTGAGAAGTGTGACTATGCACATGCCTTCAATTTTTGGGAGGGCTCAGCAAACTCTCCTTTTTCAAGTGTGCACAGTACCTGTCTTCTGAAAATCACTGTTTCTTTTTCTTTTCAGTCTTTTTTTTTAGGCTTTGAAGTAACGTTGAGTGTTACCATTTAATCTTTTGCAGTGCTAATACTGACAGACTGCCATGTGATACCATTTCAGAGGCAGTGAGGTTGTGGTGGGTGCTTGAGAGACAGCAGCTGCTTCGCTTGGTTTCCCAGCCTTCCCACTGTGCTCTTGCAGGGGAACATGGCTTGTCCTTGTGGGCTTTACCCCTTTTGCTGTGGAGAAGCCATTTTGTTGATTAGGGATGAAGCTGGTGGAGATTTTGGGATGCCCTGGGGGGCAGCAGAAGCCCAGAAAGATGGGTAGCACAAAGCAGACACACGATTTGTCCCTGGGTACCAACCTGGTATTCCCTAGGCCATGGTGTCTTGCGATGCTCTAGCATCAGCCCCAGCAAGGTTGTTGAAGGTACTGAGATATCAACACATCTCCCATTGCTCTCCCAGTCAGTGCTCTTGAAAATACTGGATTTCTCCTGACTTGAGCAATTGTCAGGTCTTGTTATTAATCAGTTTTTTCCTTCCAATTTCCCACTAATCTTACTGTGAGAAGTCCCAGTGCTAGCCTTACAAAGTGCATCAGTGCTTGAAATTTCACTCCTGTAAACATGGTACTCCTGTCCACTGACTTGCAAACCCCATTGAAGCTTCTTATACTGTTACTTGGTTTTGAAATATTTCAGATAGGCTCTCATTTTCTCTGGCCTTATGCTTGTCTATTTACTTGTTTGTTTGGGGTGTCCTTTGGTTGAAGGGCTTCAGTCATTTTTGGCTGCACCTTGGTAGGTCTTCTAAGTGTGGTTAGCAAGCATGCTTAAGCACGGTTTAAAATTCTTACGGTTGAGCAAAATTACAGTGTGCTTCTGCCAGCGTTATGGTGGGAGCCAACTGGTGCCAGGGCCATCTGAAAAAACATGCTTCGAAATAAGGGAGAGCTGCAGCAGTCAGGGATACTGGGCTGGGTCTAGCTGGGCTGACCTGTTTTACAACCTGGGCTGGCCACAGCTACTTCTGAGCCCTGCTCTGCTCCAGACAGCCTTCTCTGCCATCGATAGCATCCCTACCTCCCTTCTGGAAGAGGGAGGCTTTGGAGGTGAGACACGAGTTGGTGGAGGTTGATAGAGAAGAGGCAGGAGGAAGGAGCAGAGGGGCTTTGGCATCACAGAACCAGTGTGATTCACAGCATTGGATGTTAGCCAGGGCAGGAACGATCTCTATTCATCCACGTCATCCTGCGCTTTCAGTATGCACTTTCCATAGGTGTCTTTTATAGCAGCAGGGAAAAAAATTGCCAAGCCATTTGAGAGCAAAAGTCTGGCTGTTGTAAAGAAAAATACATTTGTAGCACAAATGGGTAATTATCTCCCAGAGCTTGGTGTTATCTATTCTCTATTCTCAAAGGATCTGATGATTCCATGTTGGTGGCATTTCCCCAGGAAAGTTTGTAGCTCACATCCCCTTCACTGCCCTGGCCCTGCTCAAGCCACTGGGATGGGAAGGGGAGGGGGAGAAGGGATGATCATATCGGCATGTTTTCTGAGGGAGACAGAAAACAAAACAGAATTCATTGTCCCATTCAGTTCCGCTTGCTTCTGAGTAACAGGGTGCAGGCAGAGGTTTGTGCAGGTGTCCCCTTGTCACCTTGGCCTGGGCCTTGTGTTATGGGTCTGCAGTGCGCTAATCTCCTGCATGTGATCACGTCTCCTTTCAGTGTCTGGCCTAAGTTACTTAACAACCAGCAGATTAACTTTAGGAAGATTTCCTCTGGTTTGAGGGGGAAGCCTGTTCTTTTATTATGGAAGGAGAGGACTCTTACATAAGACAGCAAAGGTGTTGACTGCAGTCCTCAGGTATGGGATGTGTGGCACGTGTCTTGTGTTACTGGGACTTTTTTGTAGTGTAGGTTATTTGAAAGGTGTTTGGACGTTTTTCTATTTTCCTCCCAGAGGAGAGCAATAAGCTGGAAACTGTATTAAAGAAATTATGTATGCCATCTTTCCTTGCCCCTAATTCAATAATTTATATGTACATATTTGTGTATATGCATATATATATATGTACACATATATGCGTATACAGATACATGATCCATTCATATGTAAGAGTCTCAGGAAGCCATCCAATCCTGTGCCCCCGAGACTGGAGTGTTTTGGTCTGTGAGGCAGTTCCTCATGGGTATTTTGTGTACTGCATCCTCAGATAACCTATTTCTGGAGATAACCATCATTGCTAAGAAGGACCTTGTAGTTTGTAGCAGCATACCCCCTAATTTCCAACTGATAAATGAAAGTCATCAGGAGTTTGTGTCTTATCCTCGGGAGAGACACTGGCTTTGGTAGGAATGCTGCATCCTTCACCTCCTCTGCCCTCCCTTTTCAGGAAGCCTTGACCCTGGCAACTTGCTTGCTGGCAGCAGGTGCTCAGCCTCTCAGTGCAGCAGCACTGGTCTGAGCTATGGATTTTCATTTTCTTCACCCTCTCCTTGACAAAGAAGCAGTTGGAGCTTTCTGCTGGTCTGTCTCTCTGAATCGGTGACTGTTGCTGCTGTGCTTGAGGCTGGGAGCTGGTGGTGCAGGGAGGGGAGCTGCCAGGCGCCTGCTGCTGGAGACAGTAGCTCACCCTTAGATGGGCTTTTAGCTGAATCCCAAAGTCACACCCACAGACATCTGCTCAAGTCTTGTCTGAGTGAAGTGTGAACCACTGGTGCACTGGCGGTGAGGCGAAACGTGGGTCTAAGCTGTGACTTGAAGCAGTATGGTTTGATAGGTGGGATTAATTTGACAGTGAGGGACTCACAGGGAGTTAATGCACATATGTGGGCTTCCCGTTTCCACTGGTTCCACATCTTGCTTTCTGCTTATGTTCTCAGATGTTTTCTTACCCTTGACTTTTGCCCATTTTTTGCCTGTCCCCTCTCGCTTCCCTGCTTTGCCTCATTTACCTCCAAACAAGGATAGGAACTAACTTCATGCAGCTTGTCTGAAGTTGAAAACAAAACAATCTTCTCAAACACCCACTTTTTTCTTTTTTTCTTTTTTTTTTTTTTTGCTGGGTGTGGTGCTAAATCTCTTTGAAAGAACATTTTCACCACTCTTGCTTTCCTCTTTGGAGATCAATACCTCTTTATCAAATATGCTTTTGATAAATACTGAAAGCGATCAAATCACCCATGACTTTTGCAAGTGGTCCTGTACATTAAGAAAAGTAACTCCTGGCAAACTAAAGTTTTTGGTTTCTTTAGACATTTAAAAAAGGTGACTTACTCTTCCCATAAACAGTGACAGCCTTTCTGTTTCCCTGGCTTTAGCTGAAAGAATGAAGTCAAGCTAGGAAAAACAGGCCTGCATTCATCTGGCTGATGTGAGAGAGCTTGCTTTCATAGAGGCATGTTTTGAAAAGGCTTAAGTTACAGTTATATTGTCCTCGAAAAACCAGAATTTGTTTTCATAGCTGAGGATGGAATAAATGGATTTCTTTAAATGACAGTATTTTTAGTAAAAATGTGGGGAGTAGAGTAGTAATAAAATTGTCTGCAGCTGAGATAACATTTTATTTTATTTACTTATCTGTTTTTTTTTTCTTGGTTGAGAGCTAGCACAAGGCGGTGTCATTGCGTAAGTGAAGTGAAGAGGTCAGGTGCTACTTTCTGTTTTCCAAGAAAGGTACAAGAGTTGGAGGAACTCCACTTTGCTTGTGAGCTCCTGGTTTTTATTAGCAGCTTGTGATCTAATCTGCTTGCTCTTCTTGTTAACATAATTTTCTTTCTCCTTACTGTGTTACAAGATCAACTGAATAGCCATCCATTTATCCATCCATCAATCCATCTTTCCACCTTTGAAGTCCATAGCTTTGGTAACAGCAGCAAAAGTCATGGGACCAGGAATCTGCCTTCGCCTTTTCAAATTACTTCTTAGTTCCTTGGCACCTCACTGAATAACCCCTTAAGACGTGTCTGGGGAAAGGTAGATATTTTTCTCCTGACAAGGTTCATCACAGTTCCTGTCACACAGCACAGTGGTAGTTAATTGTGAAGTTGTCCTGAAACTGATGTCCTTGGCAGCAGTAAGTTTTTCTTGTTGAACTTCTGGCATGGTGGTGGCTTTTAGCAACCCAGTACTCATGAACCTTCTTCCTTAATTTATAAATATTAAATTAGAAGAATTAAATGATTTTAGTCTGATTTTAGTCTTTTAGCTAATGAAAGTGAAGTAAATCATGGTTATGGATGAACTGCTATGTAAACTTGCTGCTGTAAAATACTCTGCCAAGTAGAATACTATAACAGAGTAAATCCTATAAGCCTGAAACTTAATTATTGATTTGATTTAGGCATATATACAAATACTAAGAAAATACTGTAAATTTAGGTTCTAGTATAAGTTGTAATTCAAGTTGTAAAACAGTTTCCATTATGAGCCTCAGATTGGAGACCCTCAAACTAACTGTGTTTTCTTTTTTGTCCCTGTTTTGGCTTAGAGTTTGCATTGGCTCATTCTTCCTAGAGATTGCTTTTAATGTTCGTGTTCTGTGGTTTTGTTTCATCCTTGGAAATCGGGAGGGTGATAGGAGGAATTAGTTCTCTGCATCTGATTGAATTCTATCCTTTGTTTTATAGTGGGCTACAGAAAACATTTTAAACTAGAGGAGTAATTGGCATTAGGGAGAACTTGATTGCTCTTGAGGTGTGGAAATATTTGGGTATTCATAGAGCAATCCTTCAGTGGAAGAGTGCCCTGAGAACCTGCCTCCATCAGAAGCTCACAATATTTTTTTAAAACAAAGACTGTAAATAGCGGCACAGATCCTATAGATTAGAACTGTGGCAATTCTAACAAAATCACATTTATAGGGAGACATAGCATGGTTGATAAACATGATCAAAATTTAGGCACGGAAAACCTCCTCTGAGCCTTGAAACAGCAGGAGCAAGCTTCAAGCTTTATGTATGTTGAGTTAATGTAAATCTCTGTCTAAAAAGTCATGTTTTTTGGATTTAGTGTATTTTTTGGGAGTATGCGTTTCAATTTTGTGGATTTTGATACTTTTCTTATTTGCATGGCCTTTTTTGAATACCACAGCTGCATTTTGATCACTTTAGAGAACATTTTGCTAATTCTAAGATTCCTAGGGTTTTCTCTTCTAGCTTACCAAGCGGCTGGTAACTTGCAGGGCCTTAGCGTTGGACAGAGGAAAGAGCTGAATTTGCAGCAATGTTTGTTCAGGTCAGGCCTTTTCCACACAGAAGCTGGGGCAGGATTAAACTGTTGGAGTATATGCTGTCTGGGATAGTTTGGGTGCACATGCTTTCCTGAAATGAGGATCCCAGGTCATAAGCTCTTTGCACTAAGTGGTTTGTCCATGTGGGTGGTTGAATGGTGTCTAACACAATGCCACTTTGGTCATGATTTGAGGCCACTGAATGGTATTGTAGTGTAAATAAGAAATAAGTTGTCTCTAAGCTGCACTCCCATGCTAAGCCTCTAAATCCATTCAGTCCCAACAGGCTGTTGTTCCAACTTTAATTAATGTTCGATGTGAGCTTCCCCCAGTACCCGCACCACATCAATGGCTGGAGGAAAGGCTGCAGCCTTATCTTTACGCTTTCTTTGCAGAGTTAGTTCTCTGATTCCCTTGTGCACCTACATGAGGAGTTCCCATTTGCTGCATGTCAGTTTACACCTGTCTGAGCTCTGGAGATGCCCCGAGTTCCTTTAATCCACCTGGCGTGCAACTTCCTAGGGAAGGGCTTCTTTGACTTCCCATGCTTCATGCCAGGTTGGATTCTCAGGATGTGGCTCATTGGGAAGTTGTGTGAGCTGCAGGCTGCCTTCTTCCCCCCCGCCTGGCTGACACTGTCCTTGTGGGGTTTCTTCAGCTGTTTCCCACTGGGAGCGGGTGATGTTCTGTATATTTTCAGTAATGCAAAAAAGCTGCCTGGCAAACTTAGCCTCATTCATTTGTTCCTATGGACGGCTCGTATCTTGAAAAAGAACCTTCGTAACACCTGCGTGCAAGGGTGTATTTACTCATGCTGTAGATACCTGCTATGAAGTTTCTCCCATCTGTGCCTCTGACTAGATGGGTTAATTTAATTTATAGCTTGCTGCAGCCATAGCTACAGATGTGAGAGTGTCCATTCTACCCACAGACCCAGAGCAGACTCTCACTCAACCTTTGCTGCTTTTTGTAGCATTTTTCTCAGGTTTAGGATTCTCTTTGATTCTTGACTGGCCTAGGAAGGAGAGAACTGTGTAAACCTGAAGGTAATTGGTTGTTCTACTCAGTAGAACAGAGAGAGAGGCTCTCTCTCTTTTTTTTTTTTCTCCTGTAGTAGCTTTATTTTTGCCATGAGTTTCCTCCTTGCTTTGCTTTTACGGTTGGTATTGGGCATAATATAATAATATAAAACAGATAACATTGGGAGTAAATTTATAAATACTACATGTGTTTTGCATCCTCCACAACTTCTTCCTGTAAGCTTTGTCTTTTAAAATGCGGGAAACCTAATAGTTTAAGAGAAGTGGGATAAAGCAGATTGTTGGTGTCAAACCCAGTGCTGGAAAGAGACTGGATAAGAGGAGCAAATTGTACTTGGACTTCACATGTGCACATTATGTGAGGTCAGGTATGCATTTGTGCTGGGTGATGCTTTGGTGACCTCTGTCGTTGTGTTGAATGACTAATCAACTAGATAGTTAAATGCCTTCCAGTCCAAATTGTTAGTCCTCCTTTCCCAACAAAGAGAAGAATAACAGTTTTAGCCTACTGTGCTACTCCCTACTGTGCTATAGTGTGGGCCTCACAGAGGGCTTTATTTGGAACTTGGCGTAGGGAGAAGATAATTGGACTGTTGTGTTTTTTTTTTTTACTGTTCTGTTAAATTCATGGTGCACTTCCCTCTAACTGATGCTCATTGTACGTAATCTTGTGAACTACCCTGCTAAGGTACCTTCGTAATATTCTGATGAATCAGAGACACACAAAAGCACCAGGCAGAGGGTGATCTTAGGATCTAATTAATGATGTCTGCTACTCCTAGAGGAGGTGGGGAGGAGGGTGACAAGTCCTTCCTGCTGGATGCATGGTGCAGTTTCTTTAAATAGCTGTAACTCTTGCAGCTGAGTGAGGAAGGAGGATGAGGCAGTGTGCCTGATGCAGGGTCACGGGAGTGGTGGGCTACACTGAGTGCTTGGTGGTCCTCCATCACAAGATTGAATGAATCGTGACCCGAGGATTTAAGGATCTTTTTTGGTTTTAGAGAAGGTTCTCAAGGGTCCCACCTTGCTCTGCAAAAACTGTCATCTGAGAGGAGGATTTAAACCTGCAGCAAATGCTGGGTGGGTTGGGGGGTACAGAAGAGGGTCCCTGTGGGTGGAGAGTGCTGCACGGCTCCAGGCTGCTGCTTGTTTCTGGAAATTTCTTCCTTGGATTTGCAGAATTTTAAAATAATTTGGCATAGAGTGAGCCATCAGTTGCAAAGTGTGGGAGGAGTTGGCCGGTGTTAAAGGCAGTCTTTTCTCACCACCTCTGAAACACAGAGCCTTTGGAGGATCTAGTGACTTTTAATTTTGGAAACAGGAACACCTTAGGTCTATCTGAAAGTACACCAGCAGCTCCAGCTCCGAGCCAGGCAAGGTGCAGAAGTGATAGTGCTGAAACAGTAGAGTTTTGTCCTGAAGGACAAAATGTCTCTATAAAGAGGGAATTCAGAAATTTATTGCATTGTGCTTTGCTTTCAGGCTTACAGATAAAGATCTGTATTTCCTCTACATCAGAATCTTGGGTTTTATAGTGCCTTGAAGACATTCAAATGATGCTGTTAATATTTGTTTAACAGATCTTTCTTTACTAAAAAAGCTACTTCTTCTAAAGACTGTCTTAACTTCCTTATTCCATTTTGCTGTACTGAAAAGGACCAAAAGAATTAAGAATAATCCTTCCCATAAGCTCATTTCTCCCTTTCCAAATGTAACACAGAAAACATATTAATGTTCAGAAACTGAAAGTTACAATGCATATCCTCCTGGAAAAATCATATCACCTCTTCAAGAATAGGAATTTTTTTGGGTTTTTTAATGGATGGGTTTAAGAGTGAAAAATAAAAAAAAGGTGGAGGATCTTATGTGAAGTAGTGGTAAACAGTAGCCTTTTTGAATAGACGCTTTTTCTGCCAAATTACAGCATTGTTTGCAGCATGCCTTTTTGCAAAGGCTGAGAAGCCATGCCTGCTGTTAAGCTGCTCATGGATCCTTTGTTCCAGCCGTGTCAAGGCACTTCCTCAAAGTCAAAGGTATTCCTTCTGCTTTCAGGGATCACTGCAGCCCAGCTGCCTTCAAAACTGGGGTGCTCCCAGATGGGGCAGCTGCCTTTGAGCTGCTGGACTAGGGGAATTACTGGTGGTGACATTGTACCTCGTGGGCACTGGGATTAGATCTGTGTCCCACTCTCTTCAACTCCACACTCTTTTCCTCCTTCTCCTGTCCACCAAGAAAAGGTATGTTAGCCCCCAGCATCTACTCCAAAAGACATATATCTCCAATAGATCTCATGTTGTTTTCTGCCTGCCCCGGGACTTCCCACAAGGCATCAATCACCAGTATTTAGACTGCACAAATTGAACCACAGGATGCTGGCAGTCCAGCCTCTAGCTGGAGGAACAGGAAGTCTGACTCCGTTTCCTCGATTTTCCCTCAGCACCCATAATCTTGTGTCTTGGCTTTTGTGATGTGGTCTGCTCTCCTCCAGGTCTATCATGGCACTGAATGTGCCTGATGCTTCTGTTGGAAGCATTTGCTGCTGTTTCCTGGTCTCAAATGGCTGCTCAATACAGAGGAACTGTAAATACTCATGTAAGGCACTAGTCCTGGTAATATCTAGCTGTTCTTTAATATGTGATCTATTGAGTGGCTTTTATCCAGGAACATCAAAGTGCTTTTAAAAATAAACATTAATGAATTATGCCTGACAACACAACTACAAAGCTAGTACTTTTATGGATTGAAAAAAAACCCATCAGAAAAAAAATTGAGTTTCATGTTCAAAATTACACAGGAAACCTACAGCTGAAGTGGAAATGTCGTCTTCTTCCAGACCTCTCTTCTTGACATGCATTCTCCCATCTCACACTGTCTCATGGTAACAAATACCTCAGACCTGTATGTGTTCATGCATCTCCTTCAACGTGTTTCAAGTTGCTCAAGACAGTAATCCCCTCGTGAACTGGGATTTTGAAGTTTCTGCTAGTTTTCATGGAAAAACTGGAAAGCTAGATGAGGGGTGGGGTGAGAGGATCAAGGTGTGGAGTTTATCCTGAGAATCCACTCTCTCCTGGATCCTGACCATGTTCCCATCTCCATGTTGTCTCCCAAACCTATTGTTCATGGGAGGACCTTTCTGCTGCTTCTGTGTTCCCTTGTAAGTAGAGTGTTAGAGCTACCTGCTGGGTTTAACAGGAAAAAGAGATGGTAAGCATGTTTTTCTGTTTCAGAGCAAATGCAGATGCAAATGTATACTGTTTATCTACTGGATGCTTCATCTGAGGAAGTGAAGGGTCATACAAGAAAACCGTTGAGGAGACTTTATAGGATAACGCTTGAAAAGAGTAGAAAGAAACATTTGCAAACTGAGATTTACAGAAGTGGTCATAAGGGTAGAAAGACAGATGCTGTTTGGGTCAGGCTGTCAGTGCTTGCATGAACCGAATGAAAAATTACGTCAGTGCTAACATCTAAGTGCATATAGCAGTTTCTCCATAAATAATTTATATGTGCAGAGGTTCTCTGGCACAGCCGTTGGTTTCAGAAGTAGTTTGGCTGAGAGCTTATGGTCTGCTAAAGAGTTTTGCAGAAATATCTAGTGGATGTGGTGGTGGTTTTACCACAAATTCAGTGATTTTGGAGCAGAGACTCTGAGAGAAGTCACAAACACACCCCAAAAATGAAGAAAACACACAAAAATCACAGTTTATTTTGCGCAAACACCAAAACCCGACAAATAAAGTGCAAAACAGATAAACAAATTAAATCTTTCCAAGGCCCGCGTTTGAAGTGAGGATGCTCTGGAGATAGTGCTTGTCTCTCTCTCCCTCTGAGCCCGGCTGAGAGACTCCGGGGTGGTTAGCAGGGAGCACGTGGTCTCGAGATCCCCTTAGCCTTGAACCTCTGCCCGGTTTTGACTGAGGAAAACAACTCAAGAAGATTACAAAAACCGCGCACCCCCTCCCTGCCTTTTAGCCCGAGGAGAGATTTAGTGCTGAAGGGGG
>VYZS01043861.1:31171-46697 GCA_013400695.1 Neodrepanis coruscans | reverse complement strand
GCTGGCCATCATGGCGCCATCGCCCGCAGCCCGGTGGCTCCCGGCGCGTGCCGCGGCTCCGTTCCCGACGCGGTTCCCACAGGCGCGACAGCCCGGGACCGCAGACAGCCCCGCCAGGGAGTGGTGGGGGGGGAACGGTTTTATTTTTTTCCAACCCACAACAGATGTCTAGTTTCTTAAGTTTTAAAGTTTTTGGTGCTAGTGGCTTTGAATGGATCTTAACTACCTTGCTTCTGAAGATTTGAGAAGCACCTTGTACATTTTGGATGTTGCAGCGGACAAACAGTACAGAGAGTTGAACATCAGACCATTTTTTTTACCTCACCAAGTGTGAGGTACCTGTATTTTCATGAAGACCTTTTAGTCACAGCCAAAGTGGTGGGAAGGACAAGTAGAGTCCAGTCCTGGAAATGTCTCTGTCTAGCTGTGGTGAAGAGAAGCATCATTAACTCTCATTAATGGCATCATTAAGTGGATAAGACTTCTTTAAACCTAGCTGTGAGGAACCAAATTACCTTAATCTTGTTTTTGCAATATGTCACCAACACTGTTTAGGCAATAGTTTTCTTCCCCATTAGGATTGAAATTTGTTACTCTGAAGGGAAGCTCCCCTGTGCAAAGAGCACATACGCAAGTTATGGTGGTAGCTGTGACTACCGAATGCTGGCATTTCCTCATCCTTAAAATCTGCAGTGTGCACACTTGTTTTCTGGGCTTGTCTGTTGTGATGGCCTGTTATCACATGTTGGTGTGTCCTTTCTACTAGTGACTAGTGGCTTTGTGAGGACTAATGGTTCTGGAAGCAGTCCCCTTTTCTTACGACTTCCCCCTCTTCCATGCTTTTTCTTTGGTTGTTCTTCCAGCTTTATGGAGTGGGTGCCACCTCTTTATGTCATGGTATATCCATAAGACAGATTTCTTCATCTGAAATTGGATGTTTAGAGTGAGCAGAGATGTTCTGGTGGGTGTCACCACCCTCCCCCAGTTGACTTTTGATTGCTCTGCAATCTTGTCTGGGCCTACATGTAAGTGTCACATGCCATCCAGTATCAGGTAATCTTGATTGAAGAAAGAAAGGCTTTGCTCATCATTCAGGAGCTGAGGGAAATGAAATCCTAACATTACTTGAATGTATTAGGTAT
Organism: Neodrepanis coruscans; assembly: GCA_013400695.1. Taxonomy (NCBI): domain Eukaryota; kingdom Metazoa; phylum Chordata; class Aves; order Passeriformes; family Philepittidae; genus Neodrepanis; species Neodrepanis coruscans. The sequence goes on along the minus strand of VYZS01043861.1, from coordinate 45,555 downwards.
TCTCTTTTGAGATCCTGTTTTCTGAGATATATGGAGTCATCATGGCTGGGACTGCTGAAGATCTGATATGGAGAAAGAGACAAAAGATAAGGCTGTACTTGAGCCTACATGTCATATCTTCAACTCCCTTACCTTTGACCCATCCACCAAACTAACAAGCTTTTGTTTGTGGTTGTTGCCTTTTATCTCCCAGGACTCTGCCAAAGCAGTAGTATGGCATGATTCCCCAGCGTGGCTATGCCAAGATGGACATGCAGACCTCTGCCTTGGTTCCTCCCTGGGGCTCATCTGTCCTCTCTGTCATGTTTCTGACCCACTCTTTCTCTCAGGTCTCTTCCATAGGGCAGCCTAGAGAAATGTAGCCTGAAGGCGTCCTTTCTAAGTGAATTTCCTTGAAGGAATCAGTCTTGATTTAAACATATCATGTATCTTCTAGTTTGTTTGCTTGGAACATATTGGCACAGGCATGTCTATACTTTGAATGATCTCTATCTCGACATAGAGCTAAGACTTGTCATCAGTAAGTGTGTACCTATCACTGACTATGTGACACATTCACAGGAGTCATAAAAGTAAACCAAATGAGCTTTTGCCTGCAATGAACATGAAAATGAAGACTGTAAAGCTTGAGTGATCTACTTCAAATTCACAGTAGTAAGTTTTTCTGTTAATTTTCAGTTGCTTGTACTGAAGCCAAGGATGGCTCTTGAAGACTTTCATGCAGCAATCAACTAGATTCTTCACTTTTTCTTGCTTGCCACTTCTTGTTGAATTTCACCCACTGATTTCAATGCAAACTATAAATGCAAGTGACAAACAGTATAATTAGGTAGATTAAATCTCTCTTAGCTACAAACTTATTTACATAGTGGAGAAATGTTGGTTTTCTTGTATTTTTTTCCTTTTTCCTCTGGAATGTTTTCTCCCGAAATTCTTAAACTAATGAGTAGACTAAATGGAAGATGTGCATTATCAGTTTTTAAATGTGTATAGAAGATGATTTTTAAGCTACTGAAGTGATAGTAAAAATGAAAACAGAAAGCAGAGTCATCAAAACCCATTAAAGTAAAATCAAACACTGCTAGTTTTATTTCAGCAGAGTGCTTACATTTGCCAGTAACTTGCATCTACTTATTTTCTTTGCTCCATCCATTTGGTTGCATACTGAGGAAACCTCAGTCTGTGCTCCCTGCAAGAAACTTGGAAGTTACACTCTTTTGGATGATTCTATCTCTGATCCTCTTAGCTTTGCCTCTTTCTTGGTTGCACTTAGATTTTGTGGCAAAAATCAGAAAAGGAAGCCTATGTAGGTTTCTGCTGGTGGAAGGTACAAGCTCCTTCCCTTCTTTCTGCCATATGGATATCTTACATACTTCCTGCTTAACAGGAATAAACAATTGTTGTGTTTATTTGAACGCAAGCTCAGAGTAATATCAAATTAAGCTTTGGGGGTTTTCTTGGTGTTTCAGATGGAAATTCATTGGTGGCTTTGAGCTTTGTTTGTGTATTTTCTTTCCAGGAGTCTCAGTCTGAGGTGTGTTGTAGCTAGCTGAGGAGAGAAACAAGAACCCTGTTTTTTTACTTGTTTTATCTAAAATAGCTCCTTATGCCCTGATCTAAGTAGAGTAAGACCTTTGGGACAGACTTGTGTAGCTGTGGGGACCTGATTGCCCTCTGTCAGGTTGTGTGTAGCTGCAATGAGTGCCTGCATGGTGCTTTTGGGAGGGTCAGAAAACCACCAGCTTTCCCTTGAAAAGAGCCAGTTGAAGGAGCCTGCCTCCCTGCCATAGACAGAGTCAGGCAGAGGTGAGTGCTGATGGAAAATGTGTTTTGAGGTGTACATGTGTGTGCTTCTCACCTTCAGTGATAGTGGAGCAGCATTCCAGCCAGAATATCACTTTTTTCTTTTTTTCTGGGCTGCCAGGGCTGTGTTTTGGTGACTGCCTCTAACTCCCCTTCCCCTTGTGCCCTGTAGTTTCTGAGTGTGGGTGGTTTCCCTGGGTGGTGAAGCACCCTCATCTACTGGACTAGTGGGTGGAATGCGATTCTGGCTTTCATCAGGGTCTTCTCCCTCAGAGTATGTGGTGTGGGTGGTGGAGTGGTCATTGATGCTCTCAGGTTAAGAGCATTGTACAGTAGTCTCGGCATAAATATGCATCTGTGCACGTGTGTCTTCAAACGTGGTCCACAACTGACAGTGCTTCTGGCTAAATTTTATCTTGCCTATGCTTCTCCTGGTGATCCATGGGTTCAGCAAAAATGCTTTCAGTGTTAAGTGCTGCTCATGCTTGTGTTTTGAAAGACAAGCCCTTGGACTTGTTGTGAATTCTACTTTGACAGCAGTTGCAATAGCTGTTTACTGTATAATTGAGCAATCTATTCTGGCATTCTATCTTCATGTTTTCAGTGCAGACAAATGATTGTAATAAACTGTAATGCTATTTCAGTAATTAGACAAGTGGCTGTAAATTTATAAGGCAAACTTTAAAAGCATTGGAACTTTTAGAAATAACAGTTTTATTACAGTTTTAAAAATCAGTTACTTTATCTGTCCTCAGAGTTCTCTAATTTGGGACAAGAATGTCTGGGGTGTGTAGACCCCACTTCAGCATCTTGGAAATCCAGTCCTGCTGGTGGTACAGCATTCAGACTGGTGGAAGGGACCTTGTTTTCTTTCCCTGATGGGAGAAGGGAGTAGTAGAGCAGCAACACAGCTGATTTAATTTTGTTTTCATGCATGACACTTAATCGGAAGATCTCTTAATTCTAGGAACTGCTGTTCTGCACCACCATACCATATAATGTATTTAGGTCATGGTTGTAGTGTTTGAGCAGGGTACCTGATTGTGATTAACATGACTATTTTCCAGATTCAAGTGATTTGTGTAAATGGTGGGTAGCTTTTGAGGCAATGCTCAAACTTTCCTCTGTAGGTAGCTTTCTATACATCATAGAAAAGTGTGACTGAGAAAATACCTTAAAACTATTGGAAGGCTTCTGCTTTTAAAATAAAAGTTTATTTCCAGTCACCCTCTGCATTCCTTTTGGTAAGGCTGGAAGTTGTGGAATGTAATGGTAAGGGATTAAATTTGGCTACAGCTTTAGCATTATGTGCATGTGTGTTTGTACAATTCAAATTTTTTAAGTTTAAATTATGAGTGGGATTAAGCAGCATGTTCACTTTTGAGCCCCTGACAAAAACTTATTGGAGGTTTTTGGACTGTTCCCCACCTGGGTCTGTCTCTGAGCTGCAGTAGCTGAGGCGGCTTGTTGTTTTGCGAAGACCCACGTGGCAGGAGGCAGTGTGCTGTCTCCAGCTGTTCTGTTCAGTGCCTGCTTTTGGAGACACCAGAATATTGGCAGATACATGGGATCTTTCATGGATGCCTCTGGAAAACAGCTAGACAAGGATGGAAACTTTGGGTGTGTAGGGTGCGCCTGAGTCAAGACTGGATGATTGCTGGAGAAGTATTTTTTCCAGCCAGGGGCTGAGACTTCAGTCTGAACTGTTCACAGGCTCTCATTTCCATATCTGTATTTAAGGGAGATGAGCTGGTGTGCCAAGATACAGTCAGCCTGCTGTAGTCATCAGTGGGGCTGGCCCAATGCTTGCTTTATGTTGTGCATCTGCCCTGTGTGAGATGGGATCCTCTCGAAGCACTTGTGTCCCTGCCGCCTCACTCTTCTATGTGAGTATGGCTGCCAGGATGCTTGCAGGGCCTGAGGGACATCCTTGTTTCCTGTCTGGGTAGGGTGTTTGGGGTCGAGATGCCCACCACCCCTTTCTTCCTTTCCCTTTGCCACCTGGAAAGTGGTGCAGTGTTACAGAGGTTTCATGGATAGTGGTGCTGGGATAAGCTGCCTGGCTATGATCGGCTACCAAATATATGAGTCACCTTCCTTAGCTGAATTTTGATTCTCACTCCTCTTTTGCAGTCTGAGGCAATAGTAAGTTGTCCTATTTGTTCTAGTTTTCCTAATGATTTACAACCAAAAACTTGGCCTTTCTGACTAGCAATTTTTATATTACATCTAATGGCACTTGTGGTCCAGAGTAGTGACTTATGGTATGCAGGAAGTGCTGATGTAGGACTGAGAGATAAATAATACTTCTGTGTAGTGTCATGGTTTCATGCGAGAAGAGATTTTTTTTTCTCCCCCAAAGGCCAATTGTTATTAGAAATACTAAAAAAAAGTCTGCAGTGTATATCCTACATAATCCTACCTGCAGCTACAGAAGGTGTGTATTTGGGGGCTAAAGCCATGCAATCAGAATTGTTTAGGTTGAAAAAGACCTTTAAGATCGAGTCCAACTGATGACCCAGCATTGCAAAATCCACCACTAATCTAGGTCCCCAAGTGCCACATCTACATACATGGTTTTGAATACCTTCACAGATGGTAATTTCATCANATTTTTTTTCTCCCCCAAAGGCCAATTGTTATTAGAAATACTAAAAAAAAGTCTGCAGTGTATATCCTACATAATCCTACCTGCAGCTACAGAAGGTGTGTATTTGGGGGCTAAAGCCATGCAATCAGAATTGTTTAGGTTGAAAAAGACCTTTAAGATCGAGTCCAACTGATGACCCAGCATTGCAAAATCCACCACTAATCTAGGTCCCCAAGTGCCACATCTACATACATGGTTTTGAATACCTTCACAGATGGTAATTTCATCACTTCCTCAGGCAGCCTGTTCCAGTGTCTGTCCTCTCTTTTTGTGAAGCAAAGTTTCCCAATACCGAATCTAAACCTCCCTTGGCACAACTTGGGTCCATTTCCTCTGGTCCTGGCACTTGTTTATTTGGGAGAAGAGACTGACCCTCACCTTGCTACAACCTCCTTTCAGGTAGATGTACAGAGCACTCCTCTGAGCCTTTTACCTCAGGCTAAACAACCCCGTGTCCTTTAGCTGTTCCTCATAAGACTTGTGCTCCAGATCTTGCACCAGCTCCACTGCCCTTCTCTGGACACACTCCATCACCTCAATGTCTGTCTTGTAGTGAGGGGCCCAAAACTGAACACAGGGTTTAATGTGTGGCCTCGCCAGTGCTGAATACAGGGAGATGATCACTGCCCTGGTCCTGCTGGCCACACTATTTCTGATACAAGCCAGGATACCATTGGCCTTCTTAACCACTTGGGCACATTCCTGTGTTGTCTGTCCCTTCTTCCAAAGGTCAGAAACTCTTCTTTTTTTCCCCTCAGTTCCAGCCAAAGTTCTCTGTTCAGCCAAGCTGGTGTTCTTCCCTTCTACCTTGTCTTTCAGCACATGGGGACAGGCTGCTCCTGTGCCTTTAAGATTTCCTTCTTGTAGAATGTTCAGGCTTCTTGGATCTCTTTGCCTCTCAGGACCGCCTTCCAGTAGACTTTGTCAACCATACTCCTAAAAAGACCAAGGTGGCAGTTCTGCTCTCCTTGCTTTTGCTTCTCCAAGAATTGAAACCTCTTACCATTTTGTGATCACTTTGCTCAAGAGGCCTCCAACCATCACATCACCAAGGAGTCCCTCTCTGTTTACAATCAGCAGTTCTAGCAGAGCACCTTCACTGGTTGTCCCCAGTTGACTAGCTGTGTCAGGAAGTTGTAATCTTACACACACTCCAAGACCCACCTTGACTGTTTCCTTTCTGCTCTGTTGTATTTCTAGCAGGTGTTTGGTAAGTTGAAGTCTCCTGTGAGAACAAGGGTGAGTGATCATGAAAGTGCTCCCATTTGCTTAGAGAATATTTCATCTGCCTCTTCATCATGGTTGGGTAGTCTGTGACAGATTCCTGACAGGATATCTGCCTTGGCCTTCCCTCTGATTCTTACTCATAAACTCTCCACCCTGTTGTCAGTTGCCACCATTAAGATCTAGACTGTCAAAAGACTCCCTAACATACAGTGCTACACCACTATCTTTTCTTCGTTGCCTGTCCCTTCTGAACATTTTATAGCCGTTCATTGCAGCATTCTAGTTGTATGAGTTACCCCACCATGTTTCTGTGATGGTAACTATATAGCAGTTTTTCTCCTGCATGATGATTTCCAGCTTCTCCTGTTTGTTGCCTATGCTGTGTGCATTTTTGTCTATTGATTCCATTTCCTTTTTGGAGGAAGAAGCCCTAATTCCTGTGTGACCATTCTCAGTTGCTTTTGTGGTTTCTAAAACAACAGTAACCCATTTCTTTGTTGCTGCATGGATCTCCATCCCCAGCCTCCACTGAGACGGCAGACTGAATGACCTTGACAGCACACTGGTCTTTAAACACTGGCACGCTTCTCCCAGGCTTTCCTTTAGCGAGCCTGGTTTTATCCCTTTCTCACTTCAAACCTAGTTCAAGACTCTTTCAATGAGCCCTGTTCACTGCTGTGCAAAGATCCTGTTCCCACTTTGAGGTGGGTTTACCAGGCCTGCTGTCACATAGGCTGACAGATGATCAAAACCCCCAAAATTCTGCTGGGGGATAACCCCCAGGCTCAGAGGCAGGTATTGATCTGCTGACTCTTCTTGTGGAAAGAAATCTCACAAACCGTTTCGCAGCAAAATAACTTTTGTTTAATCTGCATTTTATTTGTACCCTGAGTGCACAGCAGGGCAGGAAAGGACCAATTGCAGTGGCAGCAGCACTGTGGCCTTGCTTTGGAAATGAGTGTTAAATACTACCTAGGTACCAATCAAGAGGAATTTGCATTCATTTTGGTCCTTCTTTTGATACATAAATAAATAAATTAAAAATTAAATAAATGGCTTTACAACCTCTGAAATTTGGGTTTTGTTATTACTGAGTCTGGTACAGAAAGGGTTGTTAGTACAGGCTTAGATTTCTGAGTCAATCTCCCATGCTGATAAAGCAGAAATAGTTTGAGGTCTGAAAATACTGCCTGAGTATTTGAAAACAGTTTGTGTGGATGCAAAGCTGTTTGTGGATCACTGACTGGCCACCAGCCAGTTTCTCAAGGACAAGGTGGTTTAGATTTTTTTTTTATCCCCCCCGTTTAAAGTCACAGATGTACTTGGCAGGTTATCAGAAGATAAAAATGCTGGAAATAGTCTCCCAATGCGAGTCCTCATTTAATTAAAATGCATATAACTTTAGGCTAAAAGTGTGTTTGGCGTCTTGCAAGCAAATTGGTGAAATATTTCTTAATTCATTCTTGTGTATGGTGTTATAGAATAAAACATGGTCCCAATTATTTTAGAAAATGCTTCCTCTTGTAGTAGTCACGCAGCATACCAGGTGCTCTAGAAGATGTATTTTAGTTTCAGGAGTTCCTGCCTGGTAAATTATGGCTTCCCAGTCCATAGCAGTGAGGAGATGTGACTAACTGCAAGTGTCATTGGTGATGTTTGTAATGGCTAAAGGAAAGAGAAGAGAACAGAAGAATAGAATATCTTGAGTTGGAAGGGACTCACAAGGATCACTGGAGTCCAGCTCCTGATGGCAGTCGGTGTCTCCTCTGAGTAGGAAAAGCAAAAAGTTCAAAACTACTCAATTGCCGCCCATCATTTTGTGTGGTGTAGCACTGGAAGAGTATTGACAGTTGGAATGGAACTTATTTTTTATATATATTCATATATATGTATATAAGTAAATGTATATTTAAGAGTTCATTAGCTTTTCTTCTTTAATGCTCTGGAATTTAAATCTTCTTTAATGGTCTGGAATTTTTTAAAGGCTGCCAATATGAGATCTTTTATTTTAACCATATTGGAAAAAAACCTCATTATGCAGTTTCACTTCCCTGTTCTGCTCAGCTGTATTCTTCTACAGGGATGGTATTCATGGAAATAGTACTCCTTCCGCTTGCCCCTCATTAATATTATGCTGTCCAATATTAGCAGATCTTCCTCATGAAGGAAGATCTATTTGTTAGCAACTTTGATGCAGCCAGACAAAAGGTGAAACTCCCTTTGGTGGGGACAGCTAAATGTGGCATTGTCTGTGTTAGGCTCCTCCATGTCCAGCAGCAAACTGGGCATGGGCATGGACACGTATCAAAAGCNTTCACTGGGATCTCTCACCTCTTCTTTCAGAAGGGGTGTGCTCAGCACTGAGGTGGTTTCTCAGCAGCTTCTTGGTGGTGAGCAGAGTAGAACAGGTGCAGAGTTGCCTGAGTATGCAGAGGGCCTTGATCACAGGGTGTCCATTGCTCCTTTCAGTTGGAGAGCTCAGTTTTGCATGTCCAGAGTCAATTAATTTAAAAAGCAATCAAACAAAGAGAAGCAACCTCAGGCTTTTTTCATTCAGGCTTATTTTGATGTCACTCTGGAGATGCGATGGGGAGACTGTCCTTTATCTGCTGTCTCTCTCAGCTGCAGAGGCACCTACATTGTTTCAAAGACTGTGTCCACCTGCATGGGGACCCTGGCAGGTCAGTGTTGGTTATGCTTGGCCTGAGATAGGAGCATTGTGTGGTGCACGATGTCTTGCTGGAAATGACACTGGGTAGTAGTCCTGCCATGGCAAATAGAGGGCTTGCTCTGGTGACCTGTGGTGGTCCCCTTCAACCTGATTAACACGGCCCTTGTTGTAACAAACCATGCTTGACGCTTCTTCAGGCAGTGCTGATATTCAGCAGAAAGTGGTGATGGGAATGCCTGCCAAGGTGTTAAGATAAGGAGTACTCTTTATCTGTAGACCATGTAATTTTGCATCTTCAAGTACAAGTTTTATCATTTTGGTCTAAATTCTTCTCTTGGTGTTCTCCATCTGGCTCATCTTTAATAATAGTTGCCAGAAAGAAGTTGTTCTGTGTAAAAGAAACCATTGCAGGGTATCCAAAGAGAAAAATCAGTGTTAAGAGATGTGGACTTAGTGACTGGTAAAACCATTAAGGTAGGGTGAAGAACTGGTTTGAATGACAGCCAGACACAGCTGATTTTAGCTGATGTTTCCAAAGGAAGCCAAATGTGCTCTGAGCCAACTGTGTCCATGTGGGAGGTATGTCTCTACTCTGGTTTAATTATTTTGTTTTGCTTAGGGTTTTTTTTGGTGTCTTTCAGTATTGTGCCAACTACATTACCTAGGCAGGTTTAAAAACAGAAAAAAAAGTGAAAGGATTAGTAAGGGATTTCTATTTCTGAAGAGGGCTGAGGGTGCAGACTCTATAAGGAGAAATTGAGTGATGGTGTTTTTAGTAAAAGTCCCTAAATCTGGACATACCATGGTGGTGATTGAAAGAATGGGATGGTGACTTCCAGGATGGATCTTGAAGAGGGTATTTTCCAGGCTGGAGTCTCAAGCCAGTTAGTTCAAGTGTACCTTTAGAGGAAGCATTGAATCAGGCAGGAAGCTCTGGGTGGCCACCTGCAGAGCAGCAAAGCTTGATTCAGCTCACAGCTGATGACTGGGGTGTCTGGCAGGGGGGCAGCACTCAGGATGGCAAATCTTTCAAAAAATTTCTAGTGCCCTGAAGTTGAAGCCTGGTGGGAAAATACATTGCAGCCTTGCTACCAGTGTTGCCAGCACTCTCTAGTTTGTCACCCTTTCCTGCTCAGTATTTGTGAGAAATGAAAAAAAGGGATATCTGTAGGCTGTACTTGTAAAGGGAATGTTTTGTGTCATTTGAGCCAGGAGATGTGTAGTCTTGGGGGGATCCCTGTTGGCTGAATGGACTGCAGTGGGCATGACTGGGTAACAAAGGGCCAGCCATAGTCTTAAACTACACAGCTGATAGACCTATTACCCTCCTTGTCCCCTTTCATTTTTAATCCATTCCCTAGTCAAATGTCTTGGTGGCTGTGAACTGAAATGGGCATAATTGTGAGGCCTCACGTAGGCAAATCTTTCAAAGGTCCTATGGGAGACTGGTGTTGTTTTCCAGGTAAATTGTTAAGAGAACTGTCTGCCATTGCAGTTCTCTTTCTGTCCTCTTCCATCAGACAAAAACATCTGCTGATGGGTGGAGCGAGGTGGACTGCTGGGCAGGATGCTGGGAGTCCGCAAAAATGCCTTTTAACTGAGCTCTGCCATTGACCGGTTGCGATCCTGGGAAAGTTACATTGTGGCTTTCTGCCACAATTTTCCCACCATCCTTTCTTCCCCACCCCCTTTCCTGTCCTTCTTTTTCCTATTTAGGCAATGAGCTGTTTGGGAGGAGGAAATGCCTCTGATAAGGTATATCCAACATCTTTCAGAGTGGGAAAGCTTCCACAAAACTACCAATCAAAATAAAAAATCAGTGCATAGAACTCTATTTTTTTCGTTCTAGAGGATGTATCTTTTCACTCTGTCCCCAGAAGAAGAAAACTGAGAATAACTGCATCTTTCTGTGTATTATTTCACAGAGTGCTGTACTATGCATGAGTATATTGTCAATATTTTTTCTTCATAGACAGTTAACCTGTGGGTATCTAAAGCAGGATAAGAGAGTATGTTGTTTTCTGTTTTGCTTTCCAGGCATTTGATGTCAAGAGTTAGACAGAGGGAAAACACAGAGCCCTGTCCTGTCTTTGACTTAAACAGTGCAAGTCTTTAATAGCTCTGGTTAGTTTGGGTTTAGAAATGATCTAACAGGGTGACTTTTTGTCATGCATTTCTGCAGTGATTTTCCAGGCTTCTGTAACAAGGCTGTTTGCTGATTTTTGTTCTAGAAGTAATCTTTGTGCCACATAAACATCATACCCTTTTTACAAATATATCTCTATCACTGAGCCTACAGAATGCTGTATCAGTAGGAGCAGCATTATTTTGGTTGCAAATGCAATTAGGTAGACTTTTTGCTTAAGAACACTTTATATTTAGTTATTTGGTTTTGACAGGGGAGGTTGCTTTCACTTCATGGTATTCTGTCTTTTTGCCTGTCAAAATGTGTTCTGTTTCCTCCACAAGCACTACTCCCATTGCTTTTCACAGGGCAGACCTAATGTTTTTAGGGAGTGCAAAGAAGCATCATGCAGAGTCCACAAGTTTTCACAATACAAATTTGGTTGGTCTGCAACTGTCTGTGTTGGTAGGTGACAAAAGGTGCTGATGGTGAACATGACTTGGAAAAATAAATTATTATTTATTGCACTGGTGTGTACAACCTAATAGAATATTGCTTTATGGCCTATTGCCTCAGACTGGTAGGAGATTAGAGTCAACTGAATGTGAAGCAAATTGCAAAGTTAAGTTTGGTGTGGGGGCATTGTACAGCGCTACTAAGAGGTGGTACTGTGTTGAGTTTTTACTCAATAGCATGCCTAAATATGGTCTGCTGCTTCTTATGTGCTTTGTGGCAACTGAAATTGAATTAGTAGATTTTTTTTTTCCAAATCAATTCCTCTTCTTTCTAGAACTGTCAACATAGAATACTGTGAACTTGTAATAGTTTTGCAAAGACTTAACTGTCTGCAGTGCAGGTCTTAGTCACATATGCTGCTTTCCTTCTTTGATGTATGGTGTTGCCCCATATTCAGCTTCCATGCCATTTAGTTGGGGACTAAGCTTCCAGGAACAGTTTCCCAAAGGCACATTATTACACAGGCTTGAAACTGTGTTAGTAGAATTGCATTACTGTGAAATACATATCTTGAATAATTAGAGGCGGTAGGAAGTAAATGAGCTGATAGGATTTCTTTTGCATTTCATTTGCATAGTTCTTTGATAACATTAAGGCACAATTAAAAAAAAGCACCATGACAAACAGCACATAACACCACTTGCCTTTGAACCTTTCCAAAATGAAATTTTTACAGTAATAACGTGTGCAAAGAAAGAAAGAGGCAATAAGTAGGTGTATTAACTGACTTGGAGAGTGTGAGTAGGCTTGAAATTTATAATGTTCTGCAGATATTGGCAGTCTACCAAGGATTCCCCTTGTCCCCTCTGCTTTTCAACATGCATAAAGCCTGCTAAGATGAGAAATAAACAGCATACTGCTATCAGACGTGACTAGGAATATGCTTAGGTAGTGGATTCAGTTTAACATCCAGTTAAATGTTGCAGTGTTGCTGTGTTAAAAGTTATAGTCCTGTGTAAATGAACTTTCTGTCATCTGCACAAGAAGAAACAGGACAAATTTGGGCTCAACAGTCTCAACTCCATTGATTTGCGTATCCTAACAGGCCATTTAAAAATGCAGTGGTGCAAGTAGCAGTCTTAGAAATATTCTTGTGTTTCTTCCTCGGGAGGATAAACAAGTGCTTTAATATGAATAGAACCATGAAATGAGGGAAAGAAAGATGGGTAGAATGCTTAAGAAATTGCAAGTAGTGTGAAAGTTTTGGTCAATAAAATCTTAATGTGGTCTAAATGAAGGGAATGTATTGGTGGGCTCATTTCCATGGAGATGTGTTCACTGAGCTGATATTTTCTTGTGGCCCCCACACTGAAACCTGGTGAGAGGCAAATTCACTCCCAAGGTGATGCAACCTTTTCTACCTGCTGCTACTACTATGCAGTGAAACCTCTGCATCTTCCTCAGTCCTTTGGATCTGGAGACTTATGCTTAAGTCATTTTATGCTTAACAAGATGCATCTATGTTGCTGTTGTCTTCATTGCATATTTCATATCCATACTTAACATTCTGGCCATGTGACAATTACCTTATGATCCCCAGCCTCTGATTTTTGGCATCTAGCAGTATTGTAAGAAACTGCTGTTTTCAGTTAGCATGGGTTGTGTTTTGCAATCTTGAGGAGTTTTTCAGATATCCAGATGATAATTGACAGCAATTTGCCTGAAGAAACAAATCTGCAAAAAGCTCTGCCATGCCATGGAGGTGGGGGATCCTGGGATGCCCTGAGGGGTCACAAGGCCACACTGCACTAAAGCAGGGGCCTCGTTCCATATGATAAATGTTGTTGCAACGGAGAGGTGGTGTTGAGATATGGTATCTGGATGGAGCCTTGGTGGTAACAGCATTTGTGAAGTGTCCTGTGAGTTGGATTTGAAAAAATTTTAATCCCAGGAGATTGAGTTCAGAGGGTTTCTCCCATCTATGATTTCTGCAGTTCTTTCTTTGTGTTGAATCACTTTAATTATTACTCTTTTTAATGTAGACAATTTTTTTAAAGCAAAAGCTGGCTATGAAAATCTGAAGATTGGTTTACAAAATGGGAATGCTTAGCCATTTCATGTTAGGAGCAAAGTTATACCAGCATGCTAAATGGTTTGACGAGTCTGTTCTTGAACAGAGCTGTTAAGCAGATAAACAAACAAACAAAAACTCTGCTCATGCTTATGTGCTGTGCTTGTGTCGTTTGCTTTTTTCCTCTGTCTGAAAATATTTTCAGTGAGAAGAATATGGCTTCAAAATGTCCTTTTATTTCTCTCATATAAGCTAATGTCATACAGGCCTCCACCCCCTCCCTATGTTGTATATGCTTAGAATATGAGTGCTCTATACATTACAGAAAGGGTATTTGGAGTAATTTTAAACAATATTCTGAAGTGACCAGGGTTTCAATTTGGCCTGGGATACTGAGCAGCCCACACTTCCCACACTGCAGTTCCCTTGCTTTCAGTCCCTTAGGAGGGTTATGTAGAAGCTTTTCCTGTCCCAGAAGAAGCAAAGTGAAACATGAGCAATCGCTGTGCTCTGCTGTAGCTGGCCCAGGTTTTCATAGGAACACTTGTGGAGGCACCAACAAGGACCCCATAAAGCTGCAGGGAAAGGATGGTTGGTCTGGTGCTCATTAGTCATCCTGAGTGGGCCAGTCTCACAGGGAGGAACACTGATTTAAGAAAAGCTGTGAAGCTGAGCCCTGGGAAATTTCAGGCATCTCTCTGGAAATAGCAAGCCCATCAGTAGTTTGTAGATTTAAAAAGACAAATAGACCAAAAATTCCATAAAATACGTGACATCCTGTGGATGTCTTGCTACTTTGCTCTTCTGTGTGCCACATTTTCTGTTTGAGTATATTCTACCACCATTTTAGTACCTCCACTTTTCCGCAGAATGAATGGTGAACTGTATTTCACTGTCTTTAAAAAAGTTTCTCTGCTCAGGTGTTCTTAGTGTTGTTTTTTTTTCCTCTGAGATGTCCTTGTCCCTCTCTTATCTTTAGCATATCCTTTTGTACCTCAAACTGTGCTTCCCACATCCCCGGGCCTTCAATTCCTTTGACAGAGCTGTGGAAAACAGGGGCAGAGCTGAGAGTAGGCATTTTTTCCCACCTCAGTGTAAACCATTTTCCCTCCTTCATTGTGAGATGGTTAATCTTGAGGAGAAGGTCACAGGCTTCTGTCATTAGGCGGAGGTCCAGGATGGGAAATTGGAGTTGGAAGACTCCTGGTGTTGCTGAAAGGCTTTGATTCAAGAAGTAGTAAGGTCAAGGTGAGATCAGGCTTGGCTACTGCACACATATTGTGACCCTAACTTTGTTTCAAAATCAAAACCAGCCTGAGAAAAGCTGTAAAAAAAAAGCCTGCAGTAAAGAGAGTTTACAGAACAAGCCAAAGCCCTGCGT
>VYZS01043861.1:3864-27758 GCA_013400695.1 Neodrepanis coruscans | reverse complement strand
AATTAAGTCTTAAAAGCAGATTAAGAAAAGCATGGGTTTCTCTCTGTTGGTTCCTGTTGTGTTGTATAGAATTACGTCTGCTAGTTAACACAGCAGCTTCAGATTTAAAATTGAAGGAGATCCTCCCATGTGCTATCTGCAATGCTTGACTGATATCACTTCTGTAGAGAGGTTGTGCCTTTTCAAACTAAATGTTCTTTTGAATTCCTCAATCTTACATAGTTATTAGGGAAAAATTATGTTAATATGTGTGTATTATGCAGAGCAAGAGGTCTTTGGCAAGGCTGGTTGTATTAAGCAAAACTCTACAAGGGTATTGCTGCGAAATATTTTGTAGTTTTGTATATCTATAGATGCAGAAAGTAAATATGTCCTTGGACACAAGGTCCTAGATGAGTTGTAGGGTGTTAACAGGTAAGCAGGCAGGCAGGGAGGATAAAAAAAAGAAGGCAGTTAAGTCAACTGATAGGACTTCAGTCTTATCTCCAGATCTAGTGATCGGTGGGCAGCGTGACTGCTGCTCTCTAACTTAATCTGTTGTGTCTGCCAAGAGCTAGATATTCTTGCTTTGTAAGATGGCCTGATAAAGATCGATTTTCAGGTGAAGTTTTTCAAAGGCTACCTTCATGAGGAGGCAGTGCTTTTTTGCTGCAGTTAACAAGCAGAGAAACCAGAGGAAAATAAAGGGGCATTGACACACAGTGCATGTTCTNTCATTGCTTTACACTTTTTTATCTTAAATGTATCATCTTGCTTTTACTGAAAAACAGGGTGAGGAGGCTGCTTGATGTAGAGGACAATGTTCTTCCTGTCATTTGTTGCCTACATAGAGTATGTGTTTGTTTAAAGCAGTGGATCCAGTAGAGTTCCAAGAAGCCTGAAAGCAGAAACATCTGCAGGAATGATGAGCAGATTGCTAGCAGAATTTAGCAATATAAAGTAGTAGTAGTAACTGACCCATGGGGATTTACTGTGGAGCTTTAGATGGGAAAGAGGGGAANTTGGCTCTACTGCTCAATCCCTCTGTTTTTAGTGGCATGTATTAGTCACGAACGTTTGTAATGGAGATGTTGCACATAAAAAGAAAATCAATTGAAAAATGCTGTCTATAGTATGGCTAAGCTCATGTTGCAGGAGATGGCTTAGATTTTGAAACTTTATGTAGTTTTTGTCTGATTTTGAAAAGTGAGTTGTATGTTGGCACTGTCTTTCATAAGCACAATGCTTTTTTAAGGGATGAAGGGCAATCAGAGAGAAGAGTTTGGAGATGTTAGCCCCATGCAGCTTAAAAAAGCATTGTCATTCGTACCAGTGGAGCTCATGTGTTTTGCTTTAAAGTAATGAGCCTGCAGAGGCTAAAAATGTGTAAATTCTTCCAAGTTGTGCTAAATCATCTCCGCTTTGTAACGCCAGATATGGGTGATACTGCCGCATGTACCATTTTCTCAGTGGCAGATGTGGCTGTAGGATGTTCCTGTCCAGTCTTGCTTGCTTGTTCCTTGCCTGTTTCTCAACGCTTGTCCCAACACGACTGCTCCAGGGACCAGATGGTGACCTGTATCAGAGAACAGGCCCTGGTTCCAGTTTAAAAATACCCTCACTCCTCTCCTTCCTTTGGTTATTTACAAGCTGGATTGGTTCATTGATCTAGGTTAGCACATAACGTTACAAACAGTTCTGCAACTGCTATGAAGAAGGCATAAGAGTGGAAAAGAGCCTCTGCTGGGCATCAGGGAAAAGGGGCAGTAGCTCAAATTGACATTTCTGCCAGAAACTACCATATTCATCAAGCCGTGGCTTCAGTTGATCAGCAGGTGGTTTCACAGCAAACAATGCAGCTCCGTCCTGGTTCTAGCTCACCACAACTTGCAGGGACAGTGGGAGAAGAGAATGTAGGGACAGGGAGGGCACTGATTGCCACCCTTAGCACTGTCCCAAAAGAAATGCTGAAGGAACCATAACCTCAAATTCATCTTCTCCACCTACTGTAAGAGCTACAGTTAAGATAAACTGCTAATGGTAATACTGTGTCCATGCCCATGAAGAAAGAAGCTTTGGTGGAGACTTCAACAAAGCTTGTGATTTTCCGATGTGTGGCTACTTGAAACTGTAGGTGATTTGTGCCTATGTGCATATTTTATTGGCAGTGTTACACCTTTCTGCTTAAATTCAAGCAGGTCTATGCGGGATATCTGATTATTTTGACTAACCTGAGTTGCGATCAGACCCAAGACTTTCTTCTGGGATACCTCTGATCCAGTGATTGCTTTGCCAAATGCTTGACAAATTAGAAAACCTAATGTGTTGGCACACTCTGTGGGCACACACCAATTTTTCATTTTTCAATTCACACACTGCTCAGGATCAGTGAAGTTATGTGAATTCTGGGCTGTAAAGTTCTGATCAGCAAATGGGAAGGATGTCAAAGTCAGAGGCAAGGCTTTCCTTTTAAGTTTTGGTTGATGTGAAGAAAATGAGGTAGTATAACCTCTGACTAGAGATACTGGAAGAAACATTACAGCCCTGTAGTGTACCTGGTACTGTGGAAATGCTCTTTATCCTTCTCATCTTTTCTTGTGGTTTTTCTCTCCAGATTTTAATTTTGAAAAGAATGGTGGCAAGGATGAGAAAAGAGGAGGAGGTGGGCTGAAGATATCAGCTTGATCTTTGAATATATTATGACTAGTTAGTATTGCTGCCTTAAATGTTGGGGGGGTGTTGATGTTCATAAAACTTTCCAGCTTCTTCTATTTTCCTCCTTTTTAAACAAATTAAGAAAAGATTTAGAAGACTGTATGGATCTTTCCAAGTCTTTAGATCTACAGCACTAAAGAAAGCACTAAGGGGGTTGTAAGACGTAAAGATCTATAGATTTTAGTACAGAATGGGGCATATGTAGGTCCTGTTTTCGCTTGAGGAGAAAGCTAAAGCGCATATAGGCTGAAAAAATTTCACTGGAGTGTAAAACAAAACTAAAAAACCCCACCAGTTTTCATCAATGGAAAGCTGTTCCTTGTTGGAATGAGCTCAGTGACTGTAAAAGGGGAACAATATAAACTATCAGTGTATATGCACTTTAAAAATTGTTTTACAAAATATACATAAGTAGGATGCTCTCGTGCTGCATGTGTGTTGGAGGGGAGACATTATTTGAGAGATTCCTGTAGTCTGTTGTTTATCTTTTTATTGTAGGGTTTCTGTTCCTTTTGTGACATTGTTTTGGAGAAGGTGGTGGTCAGTGGTGATCAATTAGTGAGTCCTTCCACTCACTAACCGTGCTGTTAGGTTTCCAGGATTGTAAGACTTCCATGACTCCTAAGATTTGGTAGTCACTGTTCAGTTAGAACAGTCTGTTTTCTTGTGTGGTAACTAATATTTAAAACCTTAGCAAAGCTTACTTGGCAAATCTGCCTGCATCCAAGCTGTTAACTTGCATTACACCCTAAAGCTTGTCTCTGCTTAACTCTTTTGGAAGCTTTCCTTGCAGCTGCATGGTTGTTTCCAGTGTCACTCTTGTGTTCTGCTTCAAGCAATGCTTTTTTCTTTGAAAGGTTTAGTAACTGATTTTGAGGGATAAACACAATTGCTTCTCTTCTGTTTGTTATAACCCCTGACGCTGCTGCTTCTTCCTCCTACCTCTTCCCACACACACGCTTGGCATCCTTGGGAAAGTTTTCCACGTGCCTTTTTTCATGGCAGCATTTCTCAGCTCTTGTGCCCAGTGTTTCATGACTTGTCCAGTCTAGTCTGTGTAAAATTATGCTAAATAAACAACTGGATACTATATGCTGATTTATGAAAGAAGCTGGATTGCTTTTAGTGCTTGCCTGTCTTGCTTTTTCTGTACATCCTCTGCAGAAAAATCAACAACCTCAGACCAAAACCTCCAGGCCTGCAGAGCAACATGGCACGTCTCCCATACCTAGAACAGGAAAGGTTACCTGAATTGCTCATTACCAGCTTCCTGACTCTGCTGTCTGCTTATTTCTGTCAGAATAAGCAAGTTGCTTTGATTCTTGTGAGTCTGTATCTTATGGCCTACATGGTGTTGCATGCTGCAGTCATGTGGATGATCTATCCATTGCCTATAGAATACCCCAAAAACAGTCTGCAGAGAAACTGCAGATAAATAAAAATATGTGTATGTTCCCTTACAAACTGGCAGGCAAAATGAAATAATAAACACCAAAAGTTTGCCCTAACTATTATGTGTATTCTTTTATTCCCTATGAAAACCCGAAGACAATCCATGGATTTTGATCTGTTTGGAGGGAAAAAAATTAAAAAGTTGATGGTTCACTCTTGAAGATTGGGAAATGCATATCCTTGTGGCCCTGTGCAACAGAACTGGATTAAGCCAGTCTAGAGAAGCTGAATATGGTCTATCCTTTCAGTGTAGAGATATGATGCACTGCTTTTCCTGGCTTAGTGCAAGCTGCCTGATAAAGTACTCATGTACCAGTCCGTGGTTGTACTTACTGTGAAGTTAGCCAAAGCAAAACTGAAGTCAGTAGAGTTACCAAAAGCCTTTCCCATCTGGCTTTTTCTTATGACTCACTTAATATGAATTGGGGAAAATGGGTAAGGGATCTAAAAATCCTGATTGTTCCATGGGGAGTACTGGGACCCTGCTTGCTTGTCTCTCAAATATGAGGTGACTTACTACTTGTCTGTACAACATTTTGTAGTCTTTGGTTAAACAGTTACCTGGAAAAACAAAGAATCATTCTGTGGAAAAGGAATAAATAGGAAAGGTATTTACAATGTGGATAGCCCTGCTGTCCAGTCTGTCCTGAAGCTGACTAACCTCTGATCTCTTCTAGGGATTAGGTAAAAAAAAAAAGAGAGAGAGAAAAAAAAGAAAGCTACTGGGAACTATCTGTTATGGTTCAGAGGAAAACAGAGCTGGACAGAGTGGTCCCTTGAGCTGTAACACATGGTTTGGGAGGAGATCAAAAAGAGCTACAATAGTCTTGCAGCCAGTAGGGCAGCCTTTCTGGAGCTGCAGAGCATTTGTGTAATTGACAGTTTCCTTCCTTGAGATCCCTCACCTACCTCTGCTATATACCCTCACCCATCACAGTTCTTCCCCTACTTTACCACGGACCTGATGCTGGGAGGTTCAGCCCTTGGTGCTGTCAGGGACTGCAGTGCTGGCTGACATCTGTGTGAGATCAGGCTCTCCTGCAGCTCTCTGCTGTCTGTTTTTGTGCGAGACCTCCATTCAGATCAGGCAAGGGTGGTCCTGTCAGTCTTCAGGGTGATGGCTGTGCCAAGGGCCTTGTAGGGTGTGCCAGACACATCACAACAGCCCTGCCCTTGGGTGGCTGGGCAGTGCTTAGCTTGCCAGCTCATAGTCCTAACAGAGTAGAACAACACTTAACTCTAAAGAGCCTTTTGTTCTTAAAGTCATACAAGGAACAGTGACTTTATCTCCCAGCACAGCAAATACATCTAACACCTGGTTTCAGTCAGATTGCAATTTTTGGACATGATCCAAGAAATTTCCTTGAGCGGTGCTGGCACTAGTTTGGATAAAGGGCCAGCTTCCACTCTCTTCATATGACTACTTACTTGGTTAGCAAGACTCCTGGGTTGGAGAGGCTTATTTGGAAAGGGGAAGAAGTCAAATTTGATGCATTTGCAAGGAGGAGGTTGAGCTTTGCGGACAACTTGAGGTCAGGGCAGAAATCTATGGCTGTTACTAAGCAGCTTGGGAAATTATACTGCTGGAGAGAGCTGGTGTTGAGCACGAAGGCTCTGCATTGCTGTGTCTCTGCAAAGAGCAACTGTATGATTGGGAGAAAAATGGACAAAGGGGAGAGAAGAAAATGGATGTAAAACATTCATACACACTTGCTTGTCTGCTTTTTTCAACATAAGTTTTTTTTCTTATGCAAGATTTGCACCTGAATGGAAGACTGTTTGCATACACGGCCTATCATCAGTTGTGTTGTGGGTATACCACTCTATATATTTTAACTTACTTGTTTTGGAACCTGACTGTTTCAAGGCTGGAAGAAACAGATGTTTTCTTTTTGCCATGAAGATCCTTGAGGGCACCATTGCTGCCTCACCAGCATCTATAATCTGTCAACAGGAAAAGAGCTTTGGCTGTGAAGGCTTCATGGTGCTCACTTAATAGGGCAGGATTGAGTATGAAGATTTCTCTGCAAGTCTTTAGCTCTTTGGACAAGCCAGGACTTTTTCTTTTTTTAAAATGTCTTTCCTTTGGTCTCATGGTGAAACTGCGTTGACACAATCAGAAGGAAAGGATAAGTCATCTAGGTGAACCCATTGACAGCTGTTACCACCCTTGGGCACTATTTATCAATCCAGGTGGCCGATACTCATGCATTTAGCTCTAACCCTGTGTCTGTTGTTCTTCACTCCTTGGGCTTGGTACCTGCAGTCGCCCGAAGACCTGCTGTTAGCATTGACAAAGAAGTCACTAATGACCATGTGATTTCATATGTATATGAATGACTGCTAGCATCTATCTGTGTTAGGGAAGTCTGGACCTCCATACTCCTAACAGTAATGAAGGCTCAGTGTGGGTAGTGTGCAGATACTTTCACAGTTGTACTGGTCATACTTGCACTGAAGTGCATTTGAGCAATAATAGCCCATGTAAATTCTAGTTTCTTCTGAGCTGAGGGGAGTGTTCGTGCAGGTGGCCTCGACCTGGGCGATTTGCTGCTGCCTTCCCCAGTGCTGAGCTCTGTCTGTCTGAGCTGTCTGAGGAGATTTGAGTTCTGATGAGCACGAAGGCTCTGCATTGCTGTGTCTCTGCAAAGAGCAACTGTATGATTGGGAGAAAAATGGACAAAGGGGAGAGAAGAAAATGGATGTAAAACATTCATACACACTTGCTTGTCTGCTTTTTTCAACATATGTTTCTGTTTCCATTCTGATGGGAAACAAATGTTTTGTGTGCAAATAATAGCAAAAAGTATGTGTCTGCATTTTGTATTATTTTTGTCAGACACACAGCACAGCTGGATTTACCCACAGTGAATCAGACATACTGTCTACTCAAGGAAAACAAGGCAACCATGTCAATACAGTGTTAAAGCATGTGGGCTCTTGCCAGTTTGGGCAAAGTAAAATGAACAAGGATTATGACACAGCATTGTGCTTTCATTTTAGGAAGTTTCTAGGCTGAACTCAGGTTTGCACTGTATTTCTCTTACCTATATAGGCAAGCAAAAGATCCCAGGTCTAGTATGAACTGCTGTCTTTCAGAGCTGCGCTTTAAAATCTGGCTTGGGCATTAGGATCAAAGTCAGGGGAATTAATTATCTGTTTATGTTAAAGGGGATATATCTACTTGAAATGTGATCTGTCTTGACTGTGTTTGATTGTAGTTTCATAAACTGCACCAGCTCCTCCTGTTTTTGCTTCAACATTCCATATTTTTATCTTGACTTCCTGAGGAAATGAGGCTTCTTGATGATACTGAGTATGTCTTGCCTCCCTTTCCATCAAATACCTTTTGGATTTGTTGGTCGACTGCAGCCAAATTTAATGAGGAGGAGAAATTCCAAAGATACTAAGTCCTGATAAGTTACGTGAAAATTGGCAGGGTGCAAGGAGAAGGGAGAGGCTGAAATTTATAGCCTCGGCTTTGAAAATGGTAGGCAGACCTTAGCCGCCTTCCATTATCAGTCAGCTGGCCACTGTTTTGCAGTAAATCAGGAGGAGAAAGAAGATTACTTCTTTTTTATTTAAGAAAAGTGTTCTGATGCTTGACTTCTCAAGTTAGTGCTGCAGCTGTAGGAATGTGTGCAGGGTAGCATATATAAACTGCTTTGAAGCATTTTAAAATCTCCCTCCACAAATGTAGTATTGTGGATTTGGGATTACCCTGCATGATCTCTCTCCTCTTCTTTTTTAACATGTGTATCTATATATAAACATAAAATAGCAATGTTATTTTCCAGCATTTAATGAGACAAAAATGTTTTCTCAAAGTCCCTTGGCTGTACTCCTTTTGCAAGACACAGTTTTAGTGATTGTGCATGGGATTTTTGGTTAAAACAGCCTTAAAGCCCAGCTCCTAAATCTAGAGATTATGGTAGCAAGTGCTAATGCTCAAGGAATTTGGGAATTCATTATACTCTAAGCTGACTTGTAACCATGAGAAACGCTGCCCTTATGCCTAACAGGAAAGCGTTCTTTTGCTGTGCTCAATCTCTTAAATATGCAATGGGGAGCACACAGCTGAGCCAGTGTTAAAAGATCCCTGAAGATGCTGTGCAAACTAGTTCAGTTGATAAGTGTAGGAGAAGATGCTGTTTGTCTGCAGAGCTTAGAAGTTTCTCAAGTCCTATCCAAAAAGGGTCCCCTGTACAAACGTCTAGATGGAGAGTAACCTCTCTGTCAGAGAGCACTAAATCAAGTGCAGAGAAAACTCTTAACTAGAAATGCAAAGGTGTTGCCATTAAATTGCAAAGATTGGTGCTTCATAATAAGCAACATGGTTTAGTTTTGTTCCTCTGTGCTTGCCATCTCTTGGCATTATTAGAGCAATGGGAATCTGGCCACAGAGACACCTTTTTGTTCTAATGTTTCTCTCTTGATTTTTTTTAATGTTAGGCTTTTTTTCTTGAGCTTTTTGTTCTGAAAGGTGTATCTATGAGAAGTGAGCAAATTAGCAGCAGAAGTGCTACTGTTCCTGAGTGGACAGCAAGCACATGGGTGTTGTGTTTTGCCTTACATCCAACAGGTAAAATGGTAGTTTCTTTACCCAGCACATCACTGGTGTAAAAGATGCAGTAAGAGTAAATCAGCCTGCTCTTTTTTTTGTGCCTCGTTCTGTAGGGTGATGGGAGCCTTCACAAGTGTCCCACTCTACCTAGTGGAGGGGTCAGTTCCAGAAGTGAACTCAGCTTTTTGTGTGTTAGTTGGTGTATGTGGTGTTTCTGCAGTGTTTTACTTTAGCAGGGATATTTTCCACTGTAGCACCTTTGTCCTGAACTGAGGTTTAGTGTTTGATTCTAGAGCTGCTAAGAACTAAGTGGAAATCCTAGTTTAAATGCAGCAGCCCATGAACCTTCAGATAACTATTACCAGGCTGGCAAAGCATCTTGGCTCAGCCTGCAAGAGCAAGAAAGGGAGTGTGTGTCCATGATCTCTGAAAAAAATTTTCTTATGTGGAATATTTTACTGAGTGGAAATGTAACTGGGCAGAGAGACCACAGGCAGCAGGAAGAGAGAGCATTCCCATGGCTGGCAACTGGCTGCTTGACTCCCCCTGTGCTAACCTGTCCTCCTGGCCAGGGCTGCAGGCGCACATGCAGCCCTGAGTCACTGCTGTGGAAAGACTGATGCAAAGGCAGTGTTATTAAGGAGGGTTTTATTTGTCTCTGGCGTATTTTACTCAGCAACCTTTTCACTAGCATTTATTAGTATTGCTTCTCTGAGGCTGTGGGACAAAACTGTTTTTATAAGTGAATTTGTTGTTTTTCATTCTGTATTTTTCTTTTTCCTTCTCTTACTATACCCTTTCGCAACAATTTTTTAAATGTAAAGCCTCGCATCAATTACAAAATGACAGAGTTGCACTGATGTATAGATCAGAGGGGGCTGCATGATCAAACAAGTCTCCACTCAAATTGAGCCCCAGAGAGAGATGTCTGTTCCTATTTCTGGATTGCTGCTGTTCCCCAATTCTGATTAAAAAGTTTGGGAAATGTACCTAAACTAGTCTTGATTTGCAGAACAAATTCTTAGAGTTTGCACTGTTCATGTATAAGTGGATGGATCAGCATGTAAATGCAAACTCAGTTGTGCCTACAGATGTAGACAAACAAACTGCTTGTTAATTCAGGAAAGAAGTTCCTCCACTGGTGGGAAAGAAAGGAAGAGTAGTTGCGTTTTCTATTTGTAAATGGTCAGATGGCATCCTGTTGTGATAGCAGTGCTTCCTCCTGACAGAGGTGTCTATGGATTTTTCCAGTTTTCTGGTTACTTCTTCCTTGAGATAAGGTTTGATAATACAGCAAAGACAATTCGATGTCTGGCTGCTGCTGCAGTGGCAACCCAGCCTCTCTTCCCTTTTCCTTTGCAAGTTACCATTTTACCAGCGTCTATCTGGTCCTATCCTTCAGAGCTCCAATGGTAAACAAGTTGGGGTTTTTTGTGGTTTTTTTTTCTTTCTTATTTTGCTCCCTCCTTTCCCTTTCACCCCGACACAGCCCCCTTTCCTACAGATTGGCTTTCTACTGATTTCACCATCCTAAAGCTGTCTAGGGTGTGAGTGAAAAGGGCCAGGCAGGTCAGAGAGTGGGAAAGGCAGCATCTGGGAGCTGGCCTGCAGGAGCAGCAGCTCCACAGGATTAGAGTCATGTGAACCCAGGATGAAAGCTGGCTGCAATGCCTTTCCAACATCTTGGCTGCTGCATCTTTCTTGGCCACTTGTGGTGGCTGCTGAGGGACTGTTTGTAGTGCTCCACACCTGCAGATTTAGGAATAAAGAATGGAGTGTAAAGGTCTTCTACAGAAATTCCCCCACCCTCTGATTTTTTTCACTGTGCAACAGGCTATTTTAAGTCTGCTTTCTTGCCTCAGAAATTACTTCACTTTCTTCTTTGGATAATTTCCATAACATTTATTGTGATTCTGAATTTCAGTGTTCAGGATAATGTCAGAGCAAAGAATCACCGGGTGGCAAACTCAGTTCCAGTGCTAGAGCCAGAAAACTTGTGCTGAGGATATGTGATGCCAGCTGCCTCCAGTGTGGTGACCTGTGGGAAACTGGCTTAACTGAACCACATTTTGGACCATGATCCATGTTTACAGGCGAAGAGCCTTGTTAACCCTGAGTTTAATGGTGCTTTGGTTAGTGAATGGCAAAAGAAAACAACGGTTTAGTGATCTAATTCAGGTAGCCAAAGTAGGTCTACCTCTGAAAGACATCTGCTTTAAGTGAAGTCTGGAATTGAAAGCCCAGCCTCGCTTTGCAGTGTATGCTTGTGTGGTACCCTTGCTAATTTATTGGATATCACTCATTTTTCCTCCAGAGAATAATTAGATATGATTTAAATTAGCAGTTTCTTTGGCAATAAAATGGTCTTAAGATGAGGTCTAAGGTGTTATAGCAGACTTGCTGTGGGAGACAGTGCTCATTTTCACATTGTTGCAAATGATGTGTCTGATGATTTGCCACTTTGACATATAAAAAATATCATAGAGTTATCGAAGTCAGAAGAAATCTGTGAGATCATCCAGTCCAGCTGTCCACCCAGCACTACCACTGTAACCTCTAAACCATCACCCAGTACCAGACCCATGTGCCTCTTGTACGTGTCCAGTGTTGGTGACTCTACCATGTCCCTGGGCAAGCTATTCCAATGTCTGACCACCCTAACAGTGAGAAACATCTTTATAATATCAAATCTAAATCTCTCAGCTTAAGGGCCATTTCTTCTGATGTTCTCACTGTAGGCACGGCCCCCACCTCACTACAACCTCCTTTCAGGCTATTGTAGGGAGCGATGAGGTCACCCATGAGCCTCCTCTTCTCTAAATTAAACAAACCCAGCTACCTCAGCCTTTCCTCATGAGACCTGTTTTCTAGACCGTTCATAAGCCTTGTCCTTCTCTGAACATGTTTTGGTGCCTCAGTGTCCTTTTTATGTATTTTGTATTGCTAGTTCTGTAACAGGTGAATTTCATACAGCTGGTTGATAAAGCAGAAGAATGCAATTCGGTGGATTTAGGCAGCATGTTGCAGTTTCATAGAAAAAACCTCCAGACACAGCATCCCTGAGGCAGTGCTGGATTTGGAGGGAGATGAAGACTGACTGCCAGTTAATAAGAAATGTTGTAGGAAAAAAATGAAGATGTTTCTTCTGCTGGTCTTCTCTGCAGCTTGATAAGGCATGGGAGGAGTATACTTGTGGAAACTAAAGTAGTCAGAAAATGTATATTTGGTGGAGAGCAGAAATTTTGCCTATTGCTAAGGGTCAATATAGAACAAACAGCTGGAATTTGATGTATGAGATTGAGAGGATAAAAAGACATTTAGTGTCAAGACTATATTCTTATGAATTTTCCACTTCTTTGAGTCTTGATTAAGAACCACTCAGGATTACTTGATTTCCTGTTTTGGATTAGAGATCTAATCCATGATTGTTCACAAAAATACTCATATTCATCGGCCTTTGGAGGACAAGTAGCTGCTTAGATTGTGGATAAACTGTCATGAACACTCTGCTTAGTTGGTTCCATGAAACATGACCATCTTGACCTAGTGTGGCTAATGGGCAGTGATTTCTTATGCAGGTTTTTGCGTTCTTTGTCCTGATTACATTCAAAGTAAATACTTGTGTAACTGCTCTGCTTTTGGACATCACTAGAGGGCCTCAGAAAGAGAAACCTTGCCTTCCCCATGATGTCAAGAGCCAGAAGTGTCTTCCAGAAACTGAAACACAGCATTGTATACATGATACACAGAGACCTTTGGGTTATGCTAGTAGGCACTTAGTGCAGCAGTTTTTTTGCGTCTTCTGTTCAGGGAACTTCTTTCATAATTTTTTTCCCCCCTTTTTAACCTTCTCTTTTAATCATCTTTACAACATGAATGGTGAAACGGGGCCTTACCTGGCCCTACAGGTGTTAGGTGAGTAGGACTGGTGGGCAGCTAACAGCACCTACAGGATTTTGTGGTGCCCTACACTTCCCTGAAGGTGAAGTGACTGGAACTTCCAGGTTGTCGGTGTTCAGGAGCGTGTTCCCGCTCTCCAGGCCAGCACTGCAGTATTGGCGCTGGGGAGAGGTAGCCAAAACTGTTGCATGGTTGTACACACTGTGATTCCTGGGGAAAAGTGTCTGCTCACTAACCAAAGGCATGAGGGAATAAGGGATGTATTGTATGGAAAGACAACTGTAGCTGGATATCTTGCTTTGGAGAGGTTTGCCAGTGAGTTGGAGGGCTGCCCTCAGCCAAGCCTGCTTTCAGTCAGTAAGTTTTATAGGTCATGAAAAACAGCAATTGCTTTTTTTAACATCATGCCTTGCCTTTATATGCAGCAGCGCATATGCACTGCCTCCATCCCTTGTGCTTTGGGTCAGTGTCTCAGCATTAGCACAGGGAGACTTGTGAATGTCTCCAATTTCTCTCCGTGGTGTGGGAATCCTGAAGGACATAATAGCTGTGATTCAAAGACAAATGCAAGCTCTTTGCTACTGATCACTTTGGCAGAAACCCCCAGATGCTCCGAGACTACAAATGTTTTGGGGAGAGGATTTTTTTTTTTTTTAAAAAGCATACCCACAACCTTAGGATTTCTTGTTATTATTATTATTAGTGGTAGTAATACTAGTATTATGTTTTTCTATCTTTATAACAGTCTCCTTATTCTTCCTTTTCCTATTCTATACCCTCCACCCATCACTTTTTAATTCATGCCAGCCAGAGTACATCTAAAAACTTTTCCTAGTGGTGCATCTTTTCTTAGTAAACCAGCAAAGACAAGCTTAACGATTTTAACTAGCAATTTCTGCGAGGCTTTTCTTTTTCATCGAGCTTTGGGATTTCTCTGTGTGCCTGTTGGAGGGACCAGTCTGTAGGAAACTGCAGGAGGGGAGCCTGCAGCCATGCCTGGCTTTGTTCAGATGTCTGTAGTCTGGCAGAAGATGACCTCTGCAACACCTGGTCTTTCACTTACCTACCTCTCTCCAGCTATTGGAGAGGTCTGATTTGCTGTGTGTGTGATTTCTGCAGCTTCCATGCTGCTTGGTAGTATTTCCAAACTGAATGGCAGATCCTTGCCTTGGTGGTGGAGCTGGAGCTGGCAGGGTTGCTGCAGCCTGTCCCTTTGTGCGTGACTTCATTGTCCCACAGCTGTGCTCTGAGCAAATCTGGTGGCTTGAACCATATCCTCCTGAATTTCGAAGCTCTCCAAACAATCTAGGTTTCCTGCTTTGAATGCAAATGCCTCTCCCCTTCTCCCTCCCCAGCTTTGGCTGGGCTAATTGCTCTTTGTTTGGTTTCATATTGAGTGTGATTAAGAGAAAATTTCTTCAGACTGCCACTTCATCATGTTACCAGACTAGCATAGTAAAAAGTTGTAATATCTGTTGGGATGAATACCCCAGCACAGAATTACAGTCCTTTTCCTGCCCACGAGTCATCTTCCCCTGAGACCCTGTAGTGGTAGCATTACTTTTATTTTAACAGAAAAAAGTCTGTGAGAAGACGGCCAGTAATTTATCTGAACAAGAGAGGTGATTTTTTTTTTCTTTTCTGAATGCCAGACTTTGTATATATCCTTAAGGAAGGCACTGCTCCAGGCGTAGTTCCCATGCAGATGCTGGCTGGTGGGCCTAGCTTGGCAGGCTGAGGCCATGTGTGGCGTAGGAGATGTAGCTACTGGAGGATGGGGAAACCAAACCAATACTTTTTTGAGGGAGATCAGGTTATATTATGTATTGGAGGATTTCAGTAAAATGTGTTATGTCTGTATTTATTTTATGAGCAAGTTGCTGAGTTTCACTTTTTAACAGAGGTTTGTGCTACATGAGTGGGCTAAGCCTGTCTGAACTGCCTGCCTGAGAAAAGAGCCCCCAGAGCAGCTCCCAGCAGGCTCACAACACACTCCCACAACACCCTCTTTATGTTGCCTTTCTCTTTGAGTCTGTATGATGCCCAGCAAGTGGAATAAACAAAAAATCGAGCCCCTTGCCAGAAGCCCAAAGGAGAGGTGTTGCCCATCTCTGCCCCAGAGTGGGCTGCAGCCTGGATGAGGTGGTGGATGTGCTTCCACCTCTTTTCTGACTGGTGCAGGTCTTTTTCTTCCTGAGGTGATCTGGCCTCTCTAGTTTCTTTTACAGACGTTGTGGTTGATATAAAGCCTGTCACAGGAGAGTTTTGGACTGAATAAACCTCATTTTCTTCTTACCAGCACCTGGGTGTCTGTGCCTGACTCCCTTGTTTTGTTGGAAATGCTTTCTGCCTGCTGTGCTTACACACCTGCGGTTTTAAGCAATTGTCTGACAGTTTAGTATTTCGGGCCCTGTAGCCCCACAGGTCCCCTCTGCTGGTCATGTGCAGTTGTGACAGACAAGGCAAGGCTGGCAGGTTGGGGTCTGGCAGGAGCCCCAGCTTTGCAGCATGGGAGCAGCAGGGCAAAGGGCCCTGTCGGGACTGGGGAAGTGGGCTTCTCTCCCCAATTTCCTTCTAGTGCTCTAGTGCTAGGGTTTCAGGTATCAGAGTGAGAAACTTGTGCTGGGATCTAAGCTGTTTGTTTTTAAACTGGAGAGCAAGACGCTATAGCAGCTCTGATTTTGAGGTGAAATACCTTTTAATAAATGCTTCCCTGTTTGCACCCTAGCAGCAAAAACAAAAGTGTACTGTAGTATTAGGATCATTTTATATTTGGTCCTATTTTCTTGACTGTTGATCATGGTCTCTTTGTCACCTGCCCAGCCAAGGGTAAGTGCAGCTGGGGTGTAATATTTACAAGCATTTATTTATCCTGATGGAGTCAGAAGGGCTTTTGTTCTCGGACAGGTAAATAATTAGCTGGCTATCTACAGCTTCCTTGCTCAGAGAGCAGGAGGAAGGTGTAGAAAGGACCGTGACACTCCATTTAATAGATGGACATGAGCATCTTGTGGCTCTGTTCTTTGTTAATTCACTCCTGCAGCACTGCTCAACTGTGAGGTTTCCAGGCGTGCTTGGCAGCAACACCAACAAAAACATCTGGTCCGAGAATATAGTTCCCTTCTGCTGGCAGCTGCATGAAAATGATTTTGTACATTGTGGCGTAATGCCAAATGCACTTAACTTGTACACTAAAGTGTACAGCCTTTATAGAGCTTTGGCAGTGCAGGGTGATTTTAAATGCTGTGCATAAGTCAGCATTAACCTACCAAAGAAAATCAAAACCTCAGCAACTGATCTTGTAAAGAACTTGCTTATCGCATGTGCCCAGACGTGGCTGTACCTTTATACCTGTCTGACAGCTGTTCCTGTCTGAACACAAAGGAAAAAGCCTTTTGGTCACAGCCCTGGTTGTCATGTGACCTCTATGAAGGTTTGGCACAAATATGAAGGGAAATTTGCTCGTCTCAGAAGTCTCTGAATTCTTCTTGTCAGCAGCTGCATTTATCTGTTACTGATGGAGGCTGCCTGTCTTCCCTCTTGTTTAGAAGGGACCTGGTGTGCGCTGAAGAAAATGTTAATTGTGAATCAAGTAGTTTGTGTGTCTGCTGGTAAATTGTAATATGAGTGATTGGACCTGGTAATTACAGACATCATCATCTTGTCAGTGAGTTGTAAATCATTCTGTAATATATTTCTCTTCTTAAAAAGAGCTATATTTCTGAGCACAAGTGTATTTTAGAAGTAAAATATAATATTCATATTCTTTCTTGCTTTAAAAACCCTTAGGGTTATAAGCATGGATCTCATTTTTACATAAACAAGCAAGTTGGAGAGGTTTTTTCTCCAGGAAAACTGCTCTCATCCTATATATTTCTAGTTAGTTATTTTCTGTTTATTTCCATGGAGTAGCAGTTTGGTGTTGCTTTTTCACCCCCAAAACTGCTGTTAGGTTGTAAATTTCGGGAATGCTGTGGAAGAGCAGCAAGGAGCAGAAATTCTGGATCTGGTCCGGAATCAGTCATGGGCCTGCATTTACTCTTTGCAGAAGGAGCCCATTCCTACCCAAGGAGTAGCAGGTGGTTTGAGGGCCTGGACAGGATGTTTCAGCAGGTATGTGCAGGGCTAATGGTGTCACATGAGAGTGACCTGAAGTTAGTTCTCTGCTCTGTCACTGCTTTGAGGAGCAATTCTCACCAAACCAGAGAGAGAAAGAAGAGAATGAGAACATGGTGGCAAAGGGAGGAGGAGCAAGCCCTCCTGTCAACCTTTGAGGGTGTCTTTGCTTGCAGTATTGCTGAAAAAAACCGAAGGTATTTTCTGGGATATTTTTAGAGTTGAGAATGGAATTTGACAAGCGTGTAGGGCTTGGTCTGTTCTCTTCGCTTTTCCTCAACCTTTTCCTCAACCCAGCCACCCACAGTCTGCCTGGACAGTATTCACCCTGTTTCTCAAACACATGATGCTAGGCTGGCGTTGCAGCTTTCTTTGCAAACCCTTCTGTCCCTCATCAGGTGAGAGGAATGGCCTTCGAACCTATTGGGTTCTTCCAGATTTACGCCTTGCTTTTTGCATTTGCGGTGCTTTCTATCCATAAGACAGGAGAAGGCTGTGGATTACTGATGGAGGCTGAGCAGTGACTAATATCGGACCAGAGGAGCTGAAGTGTTTAACCTTTAGGCAAAGATTACCTGAAATTAAAACTTGTAAGGACTTGTGCACTCACAGTGTGTCATTCAGTCGCGTTTGTAAGACACATGTACAGATCGGATGATTCCTTTTATTCCTGGGTAATTTACATATTTTGGCTGCTTCACAAAAGAAATCTTGTGTTGAATAAGTCAGATCATGATCTCACACTAGTCCTTGCTTACAAGAATCTCTTTGGAAGCTGTAGCATAGCCCAAAATTTTGAGTTTTCCTTTTGGGGATATAAAAGAGAGCATAGGTTACCAGCAGCACTAGAAATGGGCATTAAGCATGACTAGTACCTTCAGTGTTTGGAGATGTGACGGCTGTCTGTTAGATGTTGTTTCATCTGGCAAATGTATACCACTTTGGAAAAGAAATGTTAAATCTATTTCTTCCTAGTAGTGGGCTAAGTGAAGTATGCCATTTCATAGAAGTGGGTTGGTGGCCTGCAAAGAAAATGTAGCGATTTTGTTTTCGGGGTGTTCTTGATACTTGTTTTCTGACAAAATGCAGGGTTTTGTTAGCATTACAGACGGAATTTTAGATATTTGAAAGGAAAAATTTCAGCACTTGCAACATTTTAATGAAGAGAGTTTCCTTAATTAAACCCAAGAAGATTTAGGGAATATGAACAGTTCAGGGATTAGCAGTGTGCTACAAAGTTCTTCCACATACCAGTTGATTTGGGTTCAGAAGCCAAAGTCCATAATAAAACTTATAGTCTTCCAGCAGCTGTTTGCTGGCTTTAACCATTGGTGCTACCAGTGACCAAAGCCTGAATTCATTCTGTCGTATTTTAGGCACACAGTGGTTGTGCTGAAGCCGAGCATATAGGTGACCTGGGCATCTACAATTTAGCATGGGGGTAAAAGTGCCTGTGAGGAGACAAGTCGGTCCACCTGAGGTGATATTTGTCCTATGGAGGGGTAAAGGTCACTGGTAGGGCTCTGTTTCCTGGAAGTGCGAGGTACTTGCTTTGTGGATGCCAGGTACTTGCTGCTGGCAGTTGTGGTGGTGCTTGTTTATGCTCCCCCATTTTTATTTGGTGCTTTTTTTTAAATATTATTTTTCAAGGTATGATTGCTTTTGGAGTACCATTGCCAGTCTGCCCCCTCTGCTTTGTACATCTGTCTGTTTCCTTTTGGCCTAGCCTACACAGTATCATGTGCTGAGCAGTGCCAAGCCCTTATCACTATTGGGCAAAGAAATGGTGGCATGTGATGGAGTTGCTGAATTTTTCCTGTAAGATACTTCTCCAGACCCAGCTCTTTTTAATGAAGAATCCTGTGTGAAACAGCCCCAAGGAAAGCCAAAGGGGGATTACTTTTTCCTTCCTCTTATTTATTCTGTTCCTTTTCGGGTGTGCATAGGGATAGCTTTCATGTTTGTTGTCCTAAACTGTTGGAATATTTTATTCGTCTCTTAGCGTTTGTGTTTCATTCCATGTATTAATTGAAAGAGGAGTTGTAAATAAATTCCTCTTCCCTGTTCATTTTCAGGACTTGTTGATCAGTGTGGGTATGAGGCTGTATACTGAATGAATCTGCCCTATGAGGGAATTAGTGTCTTTGTGTAATTGTAGGTTTTCATTATGTCTTTGCTAGAAGAGCATTAGTGTTATGCTAGAACTGCTATTTTTAATGTATTTTTACCTTCTCAGCTTAAGTTTCTGCTAATATAGCGTTTGTGTTTTTGGTGCATAGGAAACCTGCTTTCAGTCATTCAACCTTTTGTTTTCTCTTCTCTCAGATGTTTGCTTTCTGCACCCCTCGAAGTTTAAAGCAGTCTCAAACCAGAACTTCAGTTCCTCGTTGAATCTGTCCAGTTGCATGAAACATCCAGGACTTTTCCATTTCCCAGGTCCAAACTGTGCCCAGCAGTGTCTGGACTGCACATGCAGTGAGGGACTCATGTGTTGATCTCCTTTGGGAAGGAGATCTGCCCTCCAGGTGGGAGCAATGGATCTTCACATTGCCCTGGGGAGAGGAGGACCAGGCAGTGGGCAAATGCTTACCATGGCTCTGTCACCCCCAGAGATGCTGCTTTCCTTGGCATCAAATGCATGCTGAGATTGGAAGTAGAAAAGCTGTGCAGTATTTTGGCATTGTGCATTAGTCTGTTTTCTCTTGAGCATCTACAACTCCTCTTACTGTCTGAGCCTGGAGCTTTGTGTAAAGGAGGTTGCTGTAATTTCTTTTCCTTCACACGCAGGCTTGCTTTTCATATCTACTAGCAGGGGCTTGTTCTGATCATAAGAAACCTGAGACTGGATGTAGAATTGTATAGCAACAGGCATTTTTAGTGTGAATAATTGTAATGAAAGTAGGGTACTAAACCTTCCCTCTTTTGTAAGAGCTCTGAAGGTGTCAGTATAAGACTAGCTTAACTTGTTGCATAACTCGTAAGTAATTTAGGCTTGATGAGGATGGACATTTGAATTGTATAGCTGGGACAAACATGCAATCTGACCAAGAAACTCTTTTAAGTAATGGTATCTAGGATTGAGGGACTAGCCTTGGAAATGTTTGAAGAGATTTGCCCTTAGGGGGTTTCTCTCCTGATTGTCTTTGGAAAAGCCTGTGGCATCCTGGGGTTTTGACTGAGGGAGGTCAGCAGTGGTGCAGTTTCTTTGCCTTCAGTGTTGCTCATTGAGTGACCAGCAAAGGCGCTAAAGGCACATCAGGCAAGAAAGAAAATATTGTTGTCGGAGTGACTGGCAGAGGAGTTGGTTTGATGGGAGACAACAGACAAGTATTGTCTTCATGTGGTTTTTGGCTCCTTCCTGCCTGCACGTGATTCCATCTCCTATGCCTGCACAATGCTGCTACAAGGCTCCTTCAGTCAGTGCTGGGTCCCTACTGAAGAGCTAGCCCTCCCTCATGCCTTTTTGTCCAGTTAATTTGACTGTCGCTTTATGGCTGCAGCTTCAGCGATGGCACTGTTGAGAACAACTTGGCTCATTTTCTCTCTTATTTCAAAGGGTGCATTTAGTATGCAGTAGAGAGGGTGTTGTGCCAAGGGGAAACAAAGCAGCTTCTGTTTTGTGTGTGTCTGGAAGTGTGTTTCTCACCTGCTTGATTAAATGTTGCCACTGAAGGTAGCTGTAGGACGTAGTCATAAGGACAGCACTGTTCTGCTGTCCAATCTGCACAAAACTAAGGGGTTTTTTTGACCCTTGAGAAGACTTCACAGCTGTCTTCTGGGATTACTCTGCCTGAGCAGTGTTGCCAGTTTGGTGTTTCTGGCAGTGTGTCTCTGTGCCAGCAGCAGCAGCTCAGAGGCTGGTGGGCAGCTCACGGTGATGCTCACCACGCATGCCACTGCTTGCTGGATATCTACTGCTTCTTCTGTGTCACTGAGTGTGTGGCATAATAGATGCCTTTTCTTAAGAGTGAACAGTCTGAAGACCTTTGAAGAAGTCTGTGTTAGGGAAGAACTTGAAGGATAGTGCAGAGCAATTAATGTGCAGATGTCAAGATTGGAAGAGTCTGGGGGTAAGGGGTCTGTGAAAAAGAGACCTTGCACATGAAGTGAAACAGGCACAGGGAGTGCTGGGAGTGAGAGGGTAATGGAGGAGAGAGAAAAAAGGGAAATAAACTTGCATGAGATCTTTAGCTTGAGGGTGACATGGCTCAAAGGCTTGTAAAAGACTCTAAACAAAGATGAGATTTATTAAGAAAGTTGGAGGCTCTTGTATGTTAAGATTTAGGAGAAATTGTATATGTACTTGTTAAGTGTTTACTGTGTCTCTTGATTAAGGTATTTTCTTTTAAACTTTCCCTCCCAAGAAGACCTACTTTGTCATATTCCCTATTCCAACACTCGGTTGTGGTGTTGGAGAGGATCATGTTTTCCCACATTGCACTTTTCGCGGTGCAAGCTGCTCTGCTTTATACAAACTTTATACGTTTTAAGTCACTGGCCAGAAACTTACCTGGCACTCTTGTGGTTTGGTTCCTCCTAAAATTACAATCTCTTCACAGTTTGGAGGCAGCGCCATAGGTCCCAGTTCAAGTACTGTGCTTTGTGCAATACTGCCCCAACTTCCCTTGCCAAAACATTTTCCTTGTGTGTGAGACCTTTATT
Organism: Neodrepanis coruscans; assembly: GCA_013400695.1. Lineage (NCBI taxonomy): Eukaryota > Metazoa > Chordata > Aves > Passeriformes > Philepittidae > Neodrepanis > Neodrepanis coruscans. The sequence continues at coordinate 6,370 of VYZS01043861.1, read as the reverse complement.
AACGATTGTATATATTACGGATTCTAGCAGTAGAAAAGGTTACCTATTGTGCTAGGCGCTATTCAGACTTTCCTTGTCCTGGACAGATTGTGCTCTGAATGAATGCTGGCCAGGTCTGGTGTGCGAAGACTAAGGAGGTTGTGACACTCAGGGCAGAATGGTTTGCAAAAGTTGGTGTTGTGATTTATCAAGGAAGATTTTTCTTTATGGTTTTGGTGTCTTTTAGGAGTGTGATGTGTTTGGGTTTTTTTTAATGTGGGTGGAAGGCAGAAACGAAAAGTGAGAGGAAGCAGAAAGGAAACCATGTTTCTTGTGGGCTTCTGTTTTTCTTCAGCTTTCGCGTCAGGGCAGATGGTGAAAGAAGGGACAAGGTGTCATGATTTTGGTGCCTCTGAAGGCAAACTGGTTCCCTTTCCACAGCTCTGGAGGTCTGTGGGTTAGCAGTCCCTTTTCTCTCCCAGCACTGGACTGAGGCTGCAGCCTGCCCCTCCATGCAGATCCCAGCTCTCTAATGATCTAAATTGTCCCAAATTCCACAAGTTACCACTGGAGTTTGTGATCCTCAGCAGCTCAGGTTACTCTCATACTCTAGGCAGAGCAATTGTCAGCCATCATCCTCCAGGCAAGGCAGCTCCCTGGGTATAGGAGCTTCGTGAGCAGCATTGGGAAAGCAAAGGAAAAGAGAACTGAGGTTTCCCTTTCTCTGTCCCCTTTTGCAGGTGTGTACGGCTTTCCACTGTTTGGTAGTGATATTAATTCTTAAAACACTTGCTTGTAGCTTAAAATAACTGCATGTCATTTGTGCTGGGAGAGCTGTGATTTGTCACTGTCTCATTTCTTAAATCAAAAAGCAAAATTACTGAAGAGACTGACATATTGATTTATAGCAGCATATAAATCATCTGGCAGGGTAGGTAAACTCGCTCTTGCCTTTATCGCAGAACATTGTCTTGCTTTATCCTTGCTAGACTGTGTTTTCTCATTCACATTTACCCTCGTCATATTACTATGGTAAATAAAAATGTTATCAAATTGTCTTGAGTTTCTCTTCCTCAAGCAGTGCCATCCCTTAAGAAGATAGTCAACAACTGGCAAAGAACAGTGGTCAGACAGCTTTTCCACCTGAGGGAGTTTGGATGGAAAGTCACCACTTACATACCTCAGGACATGTCTTTGCTCTACCTTTAGGTGGCTTGGTTTTTTTTTTAATTTTAAAATTCAGCTCCTGAAATAATTATGTTTTGCTATAGAGCTTGGGACACACTGCTATTTCCCCCTTACTCGCCAGGGTGTCTTTCTCAGAGACAGATTCTAACAGAGGTCTTGTACAGCTTTAATGTTGGAACAGGATGGGACCGTTGTGCTCAGTCTCCTAAGGCATCTAGACAGTGATATTTAGGGAAGTATATAGAAACAGAACAGACACAAAGTGATTTTTCTTTTCATTTGGTTTGTCTTCCTTGCGTCTGACACTTCTAAAGCCTAATTTCCTTCTTTTCTATTCCTACAGTTGGGTCCAGCAAAGTGTTTTTGCGTTCCTTGTGTTCTAAAAATTTGTGTAAATAAGCAGAACTTTCTTTCAATACTGATATAGGGGGTGGGGTGTTAACTTTGGAAAATGTGCTGAAATGGAATAATTGAGCTGTCCAGATTATTCTTCCCTATATGGATCTACTCTCATAGCTTTTATTTGACTGGGAGTTACTCCAATGGCAACCATGGTCAGATACTTAAATTATTAGCTACTTCAATCATCACGATTTTGTAAATGCTGATGTAATGAAAATAACAAGCCATTGATTTGTCATCTGCATGCAGAAAACCCCATACTGATATTTAGTGTGCGGTGATGAATGGAAGAGCAAGTGATGTTGAGATTTTGTGCTACAGCCGTAAGAAAAGCTGATCAGGTGCAGCTGGGTGGCATTCTGAGAAGTAACATGGCTGGTTTTATTTTTAATGTTCTAATTCAAATAATTAGAAATGATCTTGGTGTACATAGGTGGATTTATTTGTGGGCATTATATGTAGNTCTGTGTGGAAATGGCCTTATCTGGTGAGATTTTTGGGTTGGATTCATCTCACCCTGATGTGTGACATCTGCAAGATTGGTAGTTTTGTAGTTAGTGGGAGAAGTACACACCAGTAGGGTGCACATTGTTTGGCCTCTTTCAGATGTCCAATTGGAATTAAATGAGCTGTGTCCTGGGAAAAAAAATGCTTCTGAATCTGGAATAGAACAATTTTGACCAGGCCAACTTTTTTTCAATTTTTTTTTTTTTTAAAATCTTCCACCAATTGCTGTACTGCAGTGGTGCTGTAGCCTTCCCTGTGCTTATTAATCCTCATGAGAGTTCCTGTCGCCACAAAGTCTTCAGAACTCAGTGCCAGAGAGTTATCGATCCACACTAACTAAGTGGAGTCCTTCAAAGCCTGGCAAGAATTACTGAATCCATTTATTTTTGTAGACTGGGTTTTGGGATGGATTGAACTGTAGGTGAGATGC
>VYZS01043856.1:30792-51353 GCA_013400695.1 Neodrepanis coruscans | reverse complement strand
AACTATGCTGCAAATACAGTAAATGTAAAATGGGAAAAAAAAGTGGCACTTTTTCCTCCAAGGTAGGTTACGAGCTATATTTTTTTAGTTTTTCTTTAAGTTATTGTGAGCAAAATAATTCTCATCTAGCCTCTTATCTTTCAAGGGGTTTTGCAGATACTGTTAAAATGCAGACTTACAAATTCTCCAGTAGTAAGGAAGAAATAACTGTATTAAACCCAAAAAGTCTTCAATATCTGTTTTCACTGAAATGGAGAGCTATTTGTATTTTGCAGAGCAATAAAGCTAAATGCTACCTTCTCTAGTGCCTCATGCAAGTTGCTAGTTTTAAAGCCAAGTTTCAAAGCACCAAGAAATCACAAGCTCTATCTCAGGTTTCAAAGGGAAACATGAATATCCTATGATGATTTGACACATATCAGAAAAAAAAAAAATCCCAGAGAGAATATGTAACTAAACTTCTGTTAGAAAATAGAACCCTGAAAATTAAAAAGAATGCCATAAAACTAGAGATATGACATACTTTATTTGTCTGGTTCTGGGTAAGGACTGATTTACTACTACCTTCTCATGGTTTTTAATCAAACTTTCAGAAAAAGCCAAGAGTATTTGAACAGGAAAAATTCCCAAAGGTGCTTTTGAGGGTGAATCCAGATTCTTCTAACACTTTTTTTTTAATAGAAGGATCTGATTTTGGGGAGAAGATTTGGATTTCTTAGGTAATTCACATAAAATAACGTGTCTACTCTTTGGAGAGTGATGACAACTGCTGGCTGGAAGACATCTCTCATTTCTGTTTTCAATAGCAGTAGGAAGTGAGAAACCCATAAATACTTTGCTAATTTGAACTGGTTTCTGATATGCTTGTGTTTCATGTCTTTGATTTTTCTTTTTCTTCCATAAACTTGAAAAGATGGAGTTTTTGTCTGGCTTCATGTACAGCTTTTCTCAGTATTAAAAGATACCTTGGAAAGAAGTCTAGTCAAGGTAAGAAGGTACTTCTAGGTAAGAAGGGACCCAGAACAGTCTCTGGTGTAACAGCAAAGTAACACTAAAATGCTACTCTAGGAAGGCACAAGTAATAACAGCTGAGAAAACAGATGCAGCTCTTCCTAAAGGCATTTTATGGAATATTTTTCATAACAGACAAGTCTGAATTCATGGAGAAGGATAACTTTAAGTAGCCAGTCATGGTGCAAATTGTTTAAACTACTTAGTACATAAAGAGATTTGAATAATAGATTGACAAGCATATAAATGAGAAAATAGATTTCATGTTTTTTCCCCCGGAATTGTGTGGGCTATTGACAAACACCGTAAAAATAAACTGTGGTTTATTAAAAAATAAAACATGGTTCTGACAAAAATACCAACTTCTAGCCAATGCAGGACTTGCGCAACCTCACAACTGATCTTTTAAACTATAATAGAAGTAACTTGGCTGGCTGCTGCCAGCAATAGGAGAGAAAGCGGGTGTGGACAGTAGTATTCAAAACCACCTTACCAAAAGATGTGCCAACTCCCTGACATGGAAATCACTGTTGAAAACTTTGCCAACCATTTATTCCCTGCCAGTTTGAAGGCACTTTGCATTTTGGAACAGTTTTATCCCTGCTCACACCAAAATGCAAGAAACAAAGTATGTTTTTACTTCTAGCTGGCTGTGAAAATGCAAGTGTAATATAGCGAAATAAAAAAAAAACCCAGAATTTGATGCCTGTTTTCCAAACTGTCACTTAAGATCACAAAAAAAACCCCCAAAAATTAAAGAGGAAAATAACTTCTTGTTCTGCTAACCGGTCTTTAACTTTTTTTTTTTTTTTTTAATTATTCCATTTCTCTCTTAAATCCTTGAGGGCAAAACCCTGTATTTCAAATGCTAATTCATGCTTTGGACTTCAGTCATGTTTAAAGAAGATTGTTAGAGGAGAGGAAAGGAAATGACAGTTGATTTTCAAGTTTAATAAGGAAGGAAAAAGAGAGTATGGAAGTCCTTTTGTGTCTCCTCCTCCAAAACAGTTCTAAATTTACCTCTTTTAAAACCCTAATTCAGGCTAATAAACTCCAAGGACACCTCTCCTTAAAAGTGTAGGGAACCCAAATAACAGAGCACTGTCTGCTGGCACAGGATAAGAGGGTGCACAAGCTAACTAGCTTCCTTTCTCCATTAACCCCGACAGTAGGTATCCTAGAGTTTAATCCACATATAACTGAATTTTAAAGCCCAAGACCCATTAACTATGGAAACACCCAGACTGAGACGTTTCTCAAAATAAAAATGCTAATGACTGTGCTTCATGGTAAGGCCGTAATGATAGAAAATGTCTGTAAACTGCTCAGTTGTTGTCACATAGAGGAAATAACAACCGCTGTAGACTTCTTATCACATGTGCAAGTCGCTCCCCCTGTTAGGTTGCTGTACCACATTGTCTTTGTTAGCTGCAAAGTGTTATGAATCATAACTACTGACTAGCATGCTGTAGGAGGCCTTTAAGAATAGGGAACAAATGTTTTCGTGGTGGTTCCTTATGCTTGGACTTAGGATATTTATTTAGAACTTGGTCACCCTACTTCCAATTTCCATTTCTTGTTGTATTTGGCTCACAAATGCCAACATGGAATATGAAGTATTTCTTGCTTTATTTACACATCTGTTCTTCTTAAGGGGAAAAAAATCAAAATGTCTCCAAACAATGATGTAAACAATGTTAAGTTTTTGGTCTCTAATTACACATCTTCATTTACAAATTTCTGCCAGAGAGGGTTTGATTTCCTTCAGTGTGGGATAGCTGACCTTTATCATTTTATCACAGTCAGTTTTGACTAAGGAAGAGGAAATGCAATGCCATTTAAAAGTCCTTAGCTAGATGAACTTAATATTTTAAAATATCACACAGTTGTTGTTAGAGTGACATCAGGTCAGAGTACTTTCAGTATTAATGCCAATATAATGTTCATTGTCATATTCTTGAATATGTAAGGAATTCTACTTGCCCTCCTAGATCTGAACATAACTAGTCCTCAAAACTTAAACTGGTTTTTGCTGTTATTTAGGTAGATAAGAAGCCCCACAGAAGTCATTAATATTCACTTTGTTTGCCGGCTGTGAAGCAGTCCCATGGGTAAAGATGCAGTCACAGATATTGTGGCCCATGTATTTAGCATATAATAAAGGCAATCCATGCCTTTATAATGGCGTATGCAGATAATGGATTTACAAGCTGTGCTATTGCCCAGCACTTACAAATTGGCTGATAAATTTGATGTGCTCAAAGTCTGAAGTGTGGTGTTTATAATGTGTCAGAGCTACAAGTCCCAGGGTGTTTCTCCTCTGTTACAGCTGGGCAATCATTCTTGCACCCTTTCACCATCATCTCACAAGGCAGGCTCATCCCAGCAACTTTCTGGCTCTGAACAACCGGTGGTACACTGAGCTTCATCCTTCTTTAATTACAAGTCAGGCTGCACTTGTGGCATATTACTTTATCATTGAATACAGGCTTCAGAGCCAGTTTGTATGAGGCTTATCAAAGCCTTAGCTTCTAAATCAGTTTTACAGGCAGTGAGTAACAAAACTCTCATTTAGCATTGCATGAAACCATCAGGAAAAATTCCTACCTGATGTTATTCTACTGATTTACACTTGAAGTTGGCTTAGATCAGGAAATAAACAGCCCTCACATTTACCTTACTTTGGAGTTTACTAATACTAAAAGAAAATGCTACTGCAGTTTTTTTCCCAGCTTTTGATTGAGTCAGAGGTTTGATTTTAAAGTGTTTGCATTTGATTAACTTTTTTCTTCAATAAAATCAAGAAATGCTATAAGATAAATGAATGTAAAATTGAGTGCCTGATGAACAGCAGGAGTCTGTTTCTTTTCACAAGTCAGACTGCTTGTAATGAAGATACAATGATCAATCTTAAAGAACCAAAGGATCTCCCCAGAGATGAAAGGGTGATCCCACACTAAAGGACAGCATGCAGGTTTTGGTAAGCAGGCATCTCTAACTAACTATGCAACAGTTTCTGGAGGGGTTTTTTTTTCCTAATCAATTCCACCATATGCAAAAGGCTTCAGTGTCTCTTCTTGAGTATCTGTGTGAGTACTTATGTCTATTTCTTCTATTCTATATGCAGTTTCTCAGCATGTTTTCTTATAGCTTGTTAATTCTGTATCAGATGACAAAACCCCCATGGCTTCCTACTGTGTGTCTCGATAGCAGGACTGCTGAAGTGTGCTCCCTCTTCACTCCGATGGATCTGGAGGGATCTTGTGGGTACTGTAGCGCTGGTTTCCATGTCAGTCAGGGATTTGTGCTGGATTGATCCCTTGTCTGCAGAAAAATGTTCTCTTCCAGTTTGCATGTCATTGTTCAGAGGCTGGAATATTGTCTTTGCAATTCTCTTTTTCATGCAGTGTCCAGAGCAATTAACAAACACTGGACTGTCTTAACGGACAAGGAGACACAGATTTATTTTGGCTACTATCAACAAAGAAGAGAGGTGTATTGCTCTCCAAAGCCCTTTCTCTATATTCTGCAATCAGTGTATGCCCGTATCAAGCTTCCTATATTGATATGGTGGCCATGATGCTTATGACTGCTTAGAAGAGTTAGGTGTCTTTCTGTATTGATTTCAGACTAGAGACGTATGAGACCTTAAAGTGTCTGAAGGAAATTAAAAAAAATATTATATCTGCTGTCTGTATAACCCCTCTACAACTGGATTTTTGTAGAGGTACAGATACTGGAACCTATTAAATACAGCGTCACACTGTCCTCATGTTTATGCTTACCTTAGTGCTACCTAGTCTCTTTGTAAATATTAGTTGCCATGCACTGGTTAGGGTTATACACTGGTGCAAGGTTATGCACTTTCTTACTCCATAAAAGTGGGATTTGACCCCATGAAAAATACACTGACAAATCAAAATGTGTAATCGGTTTAAAGTTCAAGGGTGCAGCCAAATCCTGAGCCAGTGTAATTTGACCTAGATTTACTGAAGCAAGTAGAGCTGCAGTGAACTACATAGACAGAAGAACTGACCCACTGTGGTTGCCCTCATACGGTGAGGATGCCAAGGAAACACTTAATGTCTGATGATGACAGTGGTTTGCTGCTTCAGAAAAATGAAGTGTCATAAAAAAAAAATTCCTTATGCTACTTTCTACAAATAATATTGATTGAATACCCCGGATTCTATCAGAAGAAAAACCTCAGTTGAGTTTAAGAGGCACTAGCAACATACACCTGCTTATTTCTGTGCCACTAGAGAAGGGAGGCTTTAATAAATGTTCCCACTACCTGGGCCAAAAATCTGTTTGTCATTCATTTGCTCCTGATACCTTTGGTAGTATCCTCCTGTGTCCCTGTGACCCCCTGTCCCCAAGCTCCAGGTCCATCTAGAAATCAATGTGCTGTAACTTTTAACCCCTCATTAGGATCATTGCAAGAGTTTTCATCAATAGCTCAGGTTTTCATTTCAGTAGCTATAATTCCAAGGACACTTTTTCAAACTTCTAGAGCTAAAGCAACTTTCAGCCTTTATACCACTTTCAGGATTTCCCCAAATTGTCAATTCTTCCTCCAGAACACCTCAATATGTGACTAACAAAGCTTGGGAAATCTCAGTAACTGTTGACCTCCCAGGTCACTGGACATACAGAAGAGCAAAACTTGATAATAGAAACCCATATGCAGCTCGAATGGTGATTTCTTTCTGGATATTGCTTCCAGTTGTTTCAAGAAAAATTCCAAGGTTAATTGAACAGTGCTAAGAACCCGAAAGAACAGATTAAGGGTAGGTTTCAGCTATCATTTGCATTAGTACAAAGTTGCCGATGCCAATGTGGCCAACTAGTGCTTCCTTGATCTGCACTATTATGACTGGCTTTATCTCAGTCCTGGAAGGAGTCAAAATTAAATATTTTATCTAGTTCAGCATATTTTAACTTTCTTTCCAGTTGACTCAGTACCCCTGAGCACCTAGATATTAGCTGTACCAACTACTGATAGATAATGCACATTCCCTTCTGCAACACCAGGTATCTTTGTAACGTTCTTCCTCTATCACAAAGAAGCCATTATCAACGGCTGGTACTAACTTAGGCTTTGTGCAGCTGTGATAATCTAGTCATGGATTTTGTATTTATGTTCCACCCTATATGATACGAAAAAGGAATTCAATCATATAGTGGGAAGTCATGCGGGGGTGTTTCAGCAGCATAAACTACTGCACCATTCCAGGTCTTTTTCAATAGGGTCTTCTCATATCCATCATCCGAAGGTTGAGTTGATGGCAAAGAGAATACAAAGGAGAAACAGATTCAGACTGACAGCAGGCAGATACATGTTAGGAAGAGGACTGAAGTTAATTCATCGACTATTTGAATATTATTCATGTCTGGATTGCTGGGGGAGAGACAGGGTTTAAATCGATTTTTATTCAAGAAAGGCAGAATGCACTATATATTACAGAAAGACATTTGAAAAAAAATATTAAATCATAAAAAAAAAACCCCTAGGCTCTGTTGTTAATCATGTCTCAAACTTCCGATTCCATAAGATTGACCTAATTATTCATGTCTCAGAATTTAAGCCTGCAAAACATCTATATGGTACTGTCCTACTTGGTAAGGTCAGCGTTACACTTAATACATTGCTGTTTATAAACAGAATGAGCCCCTTTGGGAAAGTTACTATTACTGCAAAGACACAATGTTCCATGAGGAAACGGTCTTGCTCGCTAAATAGGTGACTTAATTATTCCACTTTAACTCTTTTAAATGCTGAACTGGAATCTAAAACTCCATTGTTCATTCATTACATGGGGGAAAAAAAAAAATGTTCCACTACAGACTGCATGGCTAACTGCATGGCTAATAGCAGCAAGTGCTTCTATTAAGATAAATCAACGTGAATAATCGGTTTATGTAACATGCTGTAATGCACCTCGGGGTAGAGAAAAATGCACCTGCTCGGAGTAGGGCAGGGCGAAGGGGGGAGCCCGGGAGATGGATGCTCAGGGGCCGCGCATCTCCTGCTCTCTCCTTCCCTCCCTTCTTTCACACACGACCCCGTTCCTCCACGTGCCTGTCTCAATACACCTCCCGGTTCCCCGGGGCTCCCTGTCTCCCTCCCTCCCTCCCTCGCTTACGTCTCTCTGTCTCTCTTTCCTTCCCTGCAACGTTCCTTCACCGCCGCTCGACCCGACCCGCGTGGGGATGGGGGGCAGCTGAGGGCATCCCCCCCATCTCCACGAAAAATCATCCCCCAGATTCGGCCCGTAGGAGCGGGGATAGCAGCGAGGGAGGAGGCAGGAAGGGAGGGATGGATGGCAGCGGGGCTGCGGGGGCTCTCAGCCGACCCGGAGGAGCGGGGGGCAGGGAGGCAAGAAGAGCAGCGGCGGCTGTTCCTCAGCCAGCCCCGTGAGGATGTGTGTGTGTGTGTGTCTGTGTCTGTGTCTGTGTCTGTGTGAGGGGGCACAGGGGGAGCGCAGGGCGGGGGCTCACTCACCATGGCGGCGGAGCGGCGGCTTGGCGCTGTCCAGGGTATCGCCGGGCTCGGCGCGGCTCTGCAGGCGCGGCCCCCGAGCCCCCACTATAAGGCGCCGCCTCCTCCCCGGCTCCGCCGTGCCCGCCCCCGCTGGCGGACCCGGGGCGGGAGGGCCGGCTGGGCTCCGGGGAGGGACGGGAGAGCAAAGAGGGTGGGTGGGGAGCAACCGCGGGGAAGGGGGGGGATGCAGTTGCTGAGGAGGGGGAGAGGCTGAGTGATGCTGTTCCACCATCGACCCAGATGTCACAGCAGATGGTGAACGTTTGCCTTTGTTGGAATCTTCCCTGTTGGGAAGATTCAGTTGATGGACCGGCCGCTCTGGGAGCAGATATAGGGGCACTGGCTGGCCGCTATGATCCTGATGGGAATCAACGTGGGTTTTGTCTATGGCCCAGTATCTGAACTTCTCTGGCTTGAAGATGTGAATTATCCTGACACGGTGTCAGTATGAGATTCACTGCCTAATGTGGTCAGACGCAATGATCTCGGAGGTCTTTCCCAATCCAAATAATTATATGATTCTAACTGTGGCATCTCCCTGGAGATTTGTCTGTTAGGGAGCGATTGATAAGCAAATGTTTATTTAAATTGGCTAGGGAGGAGGCAAAAATCGTGCATAACAGGAGCTACTAATCCCATTACGACTCCGTCAGTGATACATAACAGAAAAAAAAAAGTCACAGAAGGAAGAGGCTTTGTGCTTGGAAGAACAAGCACACAGTGTCACACCTTTAAAAGTGATTTTTGTTTTAAGTGCTAACCAAGTCTTATAGCTCCAATAAAGCATTTATTTAAATTATCCAAGCTTATTGAAAATGTCCTGCTTCTTTACTCCTGTTTTTGATACAGATGTCTTTGGCATGTGAAATGCAAATTATTTTCCCTAAAATCTATTATATTTTTTAATTTTTATCTTATTTTCTAAATGAAAACTTGTCAAAAAAAATGACATATTCATGCATGCACTTCCATTGGTGCCCTGTCAATTCTGTGCATAGTTTTGTTGACCAGAGCTCAAAGAACAGTCTTTCACAGTTTCAGAGGCACAGGCAGTGGAAATATGTTAAGGGGAACATGTGCAGTGCAGGACAGGTGTCATCTCCACAAACTGAAGTGTACTTCACGTTCAGACATGCTATATTTCTCAAAAATGTAGCACTGATGTTCTGAACTTCGAGACTCCCTTCCTAGTAGGCTCTTTGTCCACCTACTTCTTCATCCCTTGCTTCTTAATTCTTCATCCACTAAAGCCAGTGAGAATGACTTTGTACCCAGGGCTGCCTGCCTGCTCACAAATGATACTGCCAGAGGATTCATGTGAAAGCATGTCCTCATGTAATTTCTAACCCACTTTTACAGATTTGTTTGCTCAAGCTTCTAAATTCCAGGGCATTAGTCTACACTGAACTGCTGCAATTCTAAGGTTGACCTGATGAACTTCCACCTATTTCATGTTTTTGATAGGTTATACATTTAATTCTTCATGTGTTACTACAAACCCTCTTGAAATACTGAGGAAAAATACTTTTTGATATCCATTCTGTCCCCAGAGAAATTGTTTCTGAAGCAGAAAATCATCCTCTTTGACCAAGTGACAACTCTTTAGGTGCTCTAGAGCAAGGAGCAGTTTGGAAGCTGACTGATAGAGAAACATGGTAGTGGCTTGGTGCATTGGAATGTTTCAACTTCACAATTTTTCTTCCAGTTTCTTTATAGTCCAAACAGGCTGAAGCTCATGTATCAAGCCAAATCCAGACCTAATTATATGGTAATACAAATAATTTCTTTTTAAGCAGTAAGGAAGCACATACTCAAGTTAGGTAAAGAATTAACATTTCTAATTTCTTGAGTTCTTTGTTCTGATGGTATCTAAAAGAAGCTGTAATAGCATTATGGATATTTTTAACACCTACCTAATGACCTGAATTTGGAGATTTAAGGGTTATGGCAGGATGTGGATTCATCTCTTTTGTATGGAGGGTGATGCCATGCATTTAGTTGGATCTCAGGCACTGAGCACAGCAGATCTCTGCCATGGATGTTAGTTTTGAGTGGTTGTTGAACAGCATGCTGTCATGAGACAAAAGGAAGAAAAATAAGTTGACACATGGACAAATAGACTTGCCTAGTTCCAGCTGAAATTCCCTAGAAACCAGAAGAGTAAATCAAGTCAATTTAAACAGCGCTTAGTTCTGGGGCAATTCTGTTGCACAACAACCACTGTTCAAAGTGAAATACCACAAGGAGTTAGCTTGAGCCCTGCTGCTCTAGAGGTTGTTGTAGGTTGTACCTTATCACGAACCACCTAATTTACAAAATCACAGATTGGTTGAGGTGGGAAGGGATCTCTGGAGATCATCTGATCTAACCCAACTGCTCAGACAGAGCCCTATACAGCCAGCTGCCCAAGGCTGTGTCCAGTCAGGTTTTGAGCATCTCTGTGTTTTAGGAAAAACACTTTTGAGTTACAATGACTTCAGAGCTGCCAGTGATTGCTGCTTAGCAGGAAACAGGGTGAACAAGTTACCACAGATCAACCGTCTACCAGAAACTCTCAACTCCTGCTAAGTTTCAATCAATAGTTTGGGAAAGAAAAGTTAAATCCAACATCTCCAATTACCAGTCACTGCTTTTGATTGCGAGCTCCTCCAAAATTTGGAATTTAAACTCAGAACATGCGTGTTTCACAAAATTTTTCTGTCAGTGGCATCTATACAACTTACTGGCAAAATGTCTCTTCTTCCTCCGAGTTACTAGCTCAGATGAATTTTTTTTTTTCCCTTATGTTATCCATTCTTTTTCTAATTTCATTGACACAGGACAATGATTACGTACCTGAAGATCTTGATTCTGCTAGTGAAACCATGGGGAGTGATGACGTCAGTGTGACAGAATTTTATAGAATCATAGAATGGTTTGGATTGGAAGGGACCTTGATGATCACCCAGTTCCAGCTCCTCTGCCATGGGCAGGGACACCTTCCACTTGACCAGGTTGCTCAGGATCCCATTTAACTGGCCTTGAACATTTCCAGGGATGAGGCATCACAACTTCTCTGAGCAACCTGTTCCAGTGCCTTACCACCCTCAGAATAAAGAATTTCTTCTGTAAATCTAACCTAAATTTCCTCCTTTTCAGTTAAGTTTTGTTAATATTTTGTTAAATTTCACTAACTTCTGTTAACTCCTAGTGAGTGCTAAAGAATTGTGCTAAAGAACTGCCTGGAATCATATCTGGGTAATCAGGCTAGAGTGAAAATTTGAGTTTATTCTCATTTTTTAACACTATGGTTAGCTTTTTCTAAATCTGATTTTTGGTTTTGAAACTACAGTTGGCGTAATACCCCGTAAAGAAAAAGCTCTTATTAAATTGCCAGATTTAAGCATGTAAAATAAAAACTAAATGAGAATAAACTTATGTGGCGGAAGCATTGAATTGAGCTATTGCGGAAGTTCGCAGTTTTTGTAATAAATATTTTGTTTTAGCGCCCTCTCTCGGGCACAAACCAATACTGCTGGTATTTACTCTTAAAGGCTTAGTTAAAGCTGGAAAGCAATTGGATTGCAATGTGTCCCGGAAAAGTCCTTGGCTGCCATCACAGATACAGTTTAGTTATGTGGTTTGGTATTCTATAGATCAACATGAATAGAATTGTCCCACCCCTCTCATGCTTATCATCTTTATAAAAATAGTCTGTGTTGTTCATTTAAGTCAGGCAAGAACTGGGAAAAGATTGATGGCTCCAAAGCAAATACCAAAGGCGAGTTGTTACAAATCACCGTAATTAGATGGGCTGTTCCTTGCTGTCTTCATGTCCCCGGTGGAGGAGCCTGCTGGCCTTAACTGCTGTGAATTGTGGATGGACCTGAATGTTCTCTCTTACACCCACTAGTATTTAGTGTCAGGGTAGCATGTGGAGGCCCCATTTTAGGATCATGGCCTATCAGTGTTGAGATCTACACCAAAGAGCTCATGCTGTGACACGTAATGGTGTAATGCAGAGGGAGAGGAGTGGGAGGAAGCTGTTCTTGTACTCTCGCTCCAAGATGTAGAAAAGTGTATTGATGCCAAAAGAAAGTCAGCCATGCCAAGGTCACTGAGTATATTCTAAACAGCAGAAAGGGCTACAGTTTGCACCTTCTGCGCAGACTATAGCTACCAGGCCAGCTTCTGCACTACAGCTGATAGGCAGGCAAGTTCTCATACATTGCTTTGGCTCCAGTAGTTGATATGGTTGCCAGTTACCTTCAAAGATACTGTATGTGCCAAGAGAATGACTACAAAATTAGGACACTGTAAACAAAAACTGCCTGGATTACTTCAACTTACTCTCCTTGTGTATTGATTTTAATAAGCCTTATTTGCAATAATAGGCTTCGGCAGGACTTCTCATGGTGCAGGTGATAATAAAGAACAGGAGGCCATGAATGATGCAAGGGCCTGGAAAAGGACAAAAAACCAATCTTGTCCAAGTGGCTGAAATTCCTGCTCTGGACTACAATACACACCTTATATAAGATAATTTCTATGATATTTACACATCTTTTTTTCTACAGCTAGTCAATGATTCTATTCTTCCTTCTGCTTGCCTCTGGGTAACCAAGTGTAGATTTGTCAAAGTGTTGAGTGCAGTACAGCAGTACCTTACATCAGCTGTGCTACAAATAGACTAAATGCAAAGGAAACATAACATTTTCCTGATATGCCAGCTAAAAAGGAGGCCAAAAAGGGCAATAAAAAGCCAATTGATATTTCAAACATGCATTTAGCCCTCAGTCCTTTCCCTGCTAAAGGAGGGATAATAATATCTCTCCCCTTGTCTCGCTATGCAAACACAAACATGAGTTAACTGGCTGCTGTGAAACAACTGGTTAGTCTAGATGCATCAGGTCCTGCACCCTGAAAATAAAGCTTGTGCCCTCATATCTGCAGTCCTCCTCCCTGAGCTAGAGTCTCTAGCTCTCTTATTCACAGCATTGTGGGGCCTTGCTGCTTCAAGGAAACAAGTCAAATGCTGCTGCTTTGAGCCAGCCCATGGTCTGGTGCACCATTGGGCAGAGGCCGTCTGAGTGTCTGCTCACCTGTCTTATTCTGTAGTCCTTTTGCTGCTTGATGGCCTGAGCATGCTCTTCTCCCCACCTCCAAAACATATCTCAATGTGTCTGTTGTCATACACACTTGAGACAAGATGAGAGAAGATTGATCAGTGTTGAGCATCACAGGAAAAAGCGTTAAATGTAGAGTATTGACAGTATGCAGTGATGATGTAATGTCATGAGTGAGTTTTTCCATTCTCCCCAGGAAATGGATGAGCTGTGTCCACTTCTCTAACTGCACATTGCATGTATACACTTAAGGAATTGGACAGAACAAGCTTATATTTGTATAAACAGCCTTATACCCGAGCCTCAGTGTTATTTCATGGGTTGTTGTAAAATAACAACACACACATTGAAACTCAGTTATTCCAAGTGTATCACCATCACTGTGGTACAGATTTTTGGCACATTATCATGTGAAATGATATATAGCAGGATGGATGTGTCTTTTTTCCTATAATTGAACTTTGGTCTGAAGAAAAGTCTTAGATAAAATCCATATAATAATACCTCTGGGTTTTTTTCATTCAGATAGAGATCTGTTTATAAGTTTCAATTGACACAGCGTGTTCCAAGTGGCTCAACTCCCCCCCCCCCCCCCCCCCCCCCCCCATCCCCCCTCACCGAAACCTCAACTTTATTTCATGTGCTGGAAAAACAGAATAACAGAAATGGTGTTCACAAAATGGTCAGGGAAGGAAGAGTTTCTCCTTTTATCTCATGGCTTGGTTAGAGTGTAACACCTACAATTACCCATTGTCAGTACTTATGGAACTTGAACTTCTATCTCCTACTTAAATGTCTCAGCCATTATGCTAAAAAGTCAATTTTACTTGCTATTGTCTGTCCTGAGGACAATTTTAGTAATTCATCCACACTGGCTTTCAAATGTCTCAGGCAACCAAGACCAGAGGGAGTCCAGAGCAAGGAATAATTATCCTCAGTGGAGGAGGGCCAGGTTAGAGGGCACTTAAACAAACTGGAAGTACCCAAGTCCATGGGATCTGAGAGGTTACATCCATGGGTGTGGACAGAGCTGACTGATGTCACTGCAAGGCCACTCTCAATTAGCTCTGAAATAACAGTGGTGAATGGAAGAGGTTCCTAAAGATCGGATGACACCAAGCCTTGCTCCTATCTTCCAGAGGAGAAAGAAGTGAGATCTGGAGAACAGCAGGCCAGTAAGCCTCAACTCAGTCCCTGGAACGGTCACAGAGAAAATCCTCTTGGAATTCATGTGGTCTCCTAACACGTGAAGATCAAGGTAATTGTGACTAGTCAGCAGAGATTTATGAATGGGAAATCATGCCTAGCTGACCAGATGGTCTTCTACAACAAGCTGAGTAGCTTGGTGAGTGAACTAGAGAAAGGGACACTTAAATAAACAAAATTAAGGTTTTTCAAACTGAAACTTACATTGATTACAAAGTCCTCAACCTGTACAGTGTATTATGAGAATTCCAATCACTACTTAAGTTTTTACTTCCTAGTATATTAGAATCATGGAATGTTCTGAGATGGAGGAGACCTACCAAGATCATTGAGTCCAACTCCTGGCCCTGCATAGGACACCGCAAAAATCACACCATGTGCCTGAAATGTCATATTGCCTTGAATCATATATGTTTGACTATGTATATATGATACTTGTGTGTGTGTATATATTTATCTCCATGTATATCCATGACCTATATACATGGATCACTCCAAAATTACTTGATTCCAAAACTATTCTTTCCTCAGTTACGAATGCTGTGTGATTTTGTAATGCTTGGGGATGTGATAGGAATTAATCAGCTATTATTAATAAAACAGTTTGGAGCCACAGGATGATGTAGACAAAATATTTTAATTTCCCTGTAACAGCTATTTTACAGAAAAGGGAAGATGGCAGTCCCATGCCTTAACTGCAAACAATAAGTGAAAAATACGAGAAATAAAACAGTGTAGCTAGGAGGGAGCTTATTTTTCACTACTTAATATGGTAGTAACTGTTACTGATGTTTATTTGCAAGACAGAAGAAACGTTGTTTAAGTATATGCAACATCTGCTCAGGCTCGAGTTACAATGACACTTAAAGATCGGGAGACCTCAAGGCAAAAACTTGGAAAAAATAATAGAAAACATGTTTCAAATTAAAAGACACTTGCAAAAGACATGCTAATTGGTTTTTTGCTGTAGGCAGAGTATTAAACAGTGCTGGGAATGTTGTGAAAGAAGGCTAGGAAGGGAAAGAGAGAACTCTAGTTCGATTGGGTGAAGTGGCAGCAAATTTAAGGATGTGGATGGGGGTCTGTACATGCAGGTAATTTTGATTTACAGCTGTCTTCAAAGGTGGAGGCACGTGGCATGCTCAGAGATCAGGAAAACCCAAGAATTTTTAGCTTCACTTAAAAGGAGAGATGTTTAACTATTGTATAAAAGACACACAAAGGAGAACCGGACTAACTGTGCCTGATGTCTCACTGCAATGGTGGCGTCTTCACAGGAAACGAAGCCCCTGTATCCTGTGATTGACACTCACGTTTCCAGTAGTCTAAGGAACACTTAGCAGCACCTCTGCTAAATTGTAAGGAAAAGTTGCAATTTTACCTCAGTGCTAAAGGCTAAGCTCGTATCACAATCAAGATTATCCCCAAGTTCTTGGAGACGCTATTTCCACAGATTTCCCGTAAGCAGGGAGGGCCGGCTTTGATGTGTTGCCACAGCGCCAACACTGGGCAAAAGCCAAGGTCACACGGAATTCCAGCCAGGTGTAAAACCGCTGCCCTGGATAAGGCCTAGAGGGGTGGATGGATATTCCTGCTGTACCGGGGGGAAGCAAAGGCAGGAATGGCGAGAAGGAGGAAGAGGAAGTAAGAGATCAGGTTGTCTAAATCACAGAATCATCAACTAATGGAATCACAGAAGGGCTTGGACTAGAAGAGACCTTAAAGGCCATCCAGTTCCAATCTCCCTGCCATGGGCACGGATACCTTCCGCTAGCTCAGGTCCCTCAGAGCCCCGCCCAGCCTGGGCTGGAGTCACCGATCTCAGTCCCCGCACGTCCGTCCTGCGGGAATTCTGCCCTTCCCGGGGTTTCACCCGCGGCCGCCCCCGCCTTCCCCCGCAGCAACCGCTCTCCCCGCCCCCACCTCCCTTCTCCGTGCTGCAGGGCACGCCGGGACTTGTAGTTCTTACCGGAGGGGGAGCGCCCTTCAGCTCCGGCAGGCTGAGCCAGAGGGTGAACTACGATTCCCAGCAGACCCCTCGGACCATCCGCGCCAGCACGCGGCGCTCGCAGCCCCGCCCCTCTCCGGCGCCGGGTCGGTCGGACGGCGGTGGGAGGAGGAGGAGAAGGAGAAGAAGAAGAAGCAGGAGCGGGAGCGGGGCCGCTGCGGCCGCCGGCCCGAGCCGGCTCCTCTCGGCTTCCCGGCCGCGCCATGTGGCAGAGCATCGGGCTGACCCTGCTGGTGATCGTGGCCACGCTCGCCTGCGTGCTGCTTTTCATGCTGTGCGGTGAGCGCTGGGGCTCGGGGCGCTGCCGGTGCCCTCGCCGTCCGTGGTGGCTCCGCTCGGCCCGGGCGGCTCGGGGAGACGGGGGGGCGCCGTGCCCCGGAGAGTGCGGGGGCGGGTGCGGGGCGCAGCGCCCTCTTCTCTTTGTTCCCGTGTCGTTCCGAGCCTTGCTGCGCGCCCAGAGCCGCAACTCGGTTTTAATTCGGTGTTTGCCGCTGGAACTCGGAGTCCTGGGGCTGAAGTGCCGGGGAATGTGGGGAGTAAAACCCCTGACTGTCCCGCTGCTTCAGGCGTCTGTTCGCTCGCACAGGTTGGGAGCAGCTCTTGGGAGGTTTTTGTTCGCTCAGGGGTGACCTCATCGCTCCCTAAAACTACCCGAAAAGAGGCTGTAGTGAGATGGGGGCCCGTCTCTTCTGCCTCAGGAAATGACCTTAAGCGAGACAGGGCAGATTCGGGTTAGATAGTAGAAAATTTTTCACTGGTAGAGTGGTCAGGCGTTGGAATAGGATGCCCAGGGACGTGTTGGAGTCAACATCCCTGGAGGTGTTTGAGAGGCGTCTGGATCTGGCGCTGGGTGATGTGGTTTAGTGGTTTATGGGTTACAGTGGCAGTGCTGGGGGATGGTTGGGCTGGATGATCCAGCCTCGATGATCCAAGGCTTTTATGTTTCGTTGGTTTGTTGGGTTTTTTTGTTTGTTTTTTTTAAATTTTATTTTAATATGCAGAGAGAAGGGTTGTTTCAATGGGAGGTACAACTTGCAGGTCTGGAGTTCTTGGAAGAAATCAGCAGTGCAGTGTGTGTGTGTGTGTGTGTGTGTGTTTGGTGTTACCAATGTGTGAGCTTCGAGCTCTCAAAAACAAACCATGAAAAAACACACCACCAAACTCAAAATATGCCATAGTCTGTGATGAAAGGCTTGTGAGACTTATAAACCCATCTTGATGCCACATAGTTTTATAGGTGGTTTCGCTTTGCTCTCTCAGTTTTTCAGAAGAGTGAGCTCAGATGTAATACTTTAAAAAAAAAAGTTAATTGTGGTCAAGTTGACAAGGCTTTGTGAAAAAATTTTGCAGTATCAAGAGACTGGCTAGTGAAATGTGAAGTCCATTATTAACATGTATGAAGTAATGCACATAGAAAGTGTGAAATGTTTATGTGCATAATTTATGGAGAGAAGTGTAATGGACTCGGACTGAGCCGTTAGTATCCCTAAGAAACGATCAGCTCAAGTAATTGCAAGCATTTCTCCAAAATATGTGCTTAGTGCTGGTAGGAAGCAAACAGCCAAATCAAACATGAGAAGCTTGAAGTAAAATAGAAAATGTCATTATACTGTTGTATGAACCGTCCCTCTGTGTGTGTGTGTGTGTGTGTGTCTTGTTAAAGTTAAAAAAATTAAATCATAGTTTGTTTTCAAAAGGATATGGTTTCCTTGAGAATTCCATGATTCTGTGTTGAGAGCAGTGAAGCGACTTCTGTGTGAAGAAACTCTAAACAGGTTAGATCTGTCTAGCCTGGAAAGCAGATGACTGGAGGGAAGGTGATGGGTGTCGTGTTAAAAGTTAAGTGGGAATGGTTGTGCAATTTCATCGTTGCAGAGCAGTTGTAGTGTACCAAGTTAAATGATCAAGCAACAAGCGTAAAACAAAAAGTTTTCTTTTACATAGCAGGGAAAGAAATTGCAGGCACATTAACAAAGAATATTTTGGATGCTGGAGCTTCTCTTGTTTAATGTTCACAGAAGCAAGGTCAACATTTTTAAGCAATAGTACTAAATCTTGAGTGAGGAAATCTGAAATATAGATAACAGGAACTGCAAGGCTGTACTTGGCTTGGTCTTGTGCCGTTTTCTTGCACCTCCTGTACCGTTCATTGTTACAGGCTAAACAGTGGCCTAAGTGAGTGTTTATTCCGAGTTTCTCTGTCACCATTAGATGTTGACTGGCCACTTTTTATCTTTTAGACCATGAAGCATAGTACTTGCTAGGGTTGTTGTATTTTCAAGATACGTGTACTAGATCTTTGCTTACTGTCTTGCTCAAAGATTAATACCATTTTGCAACATGCTGTTTAAAATCAAAAACAAGGATCAGTTTCCTCAGACCTTTCTGCTTTTGTCTATGTGACATATGGAATCGAAATATTAAGCATCTCTCTAACTTTGCCTACTAACATAAACATTTTCCTAGTGCTTTCTTGCTTAAAGAGAACAAAAGTAATCAATATATTACTATTTTTAAGTGGCTTGTATATACTTAGCAGTT
Source organism: Neodrepanis coruscans (assembly GCA_013400695.1). Lineage (NCBI taxonomy): Eukaryota > Metazoa > Chordata > Aves > Passeriformes > Philepittidae > Neodrepanis > Neodrepanis coruscans. Next base: position 32,938 of record VYZS01043856.1, on the reverse strand, counting down.
TGGATTTGCATACTGTAGGTTCATCTTGAGTTCACTCAATACTTTGATTTGAATCGTTTGTTGTATTTATTTTCAACAATGTCAGAGTTTGTGAAATGATTCCTTAGAGTCACCAAGTTTTCAAAAGTACCTAACACAGGAAACTGATACAGTGCTTTGGTTTTTTTTCTGGGGGGAGGGGGAGGAAGGGATTTGAACTATTACCCTGTTAGAAGTGACTCAGTAGGATTTGATAATGATTTACATTATTTGTAATTATTTTTTCTGTCATACAGCATTTATTAATTAGTTAGTATCAGTACACTTCTAGTTGTCTTGCCATGGAAAATACTCAAGGAAAACAGTGTCAAGACCACCACTAGAACAAACTGAGTACTTTCAATTTAATTCTTTATCTGTGCTAGTGATAGGCAGTTTCCCAGTCCTTGGGAGAGCCAACAGGCTGTAAAGAGTCGAGACCTTTAGGTAAGAAGATGCTGCGTGTGACTGGGTATGAGTAAGTGCCAGCCAGCAGGACCTACACATTAATGGACAAATCTGACATAAGAATGACTAGATATAATCTTGAGTAAGCTTGGTCTGATATTGAGAGTATTTTACAGCCATCCGATGAGAGGTATTGAAACAGCCTTATAAAAAGGACTTAGAGGGTCAAGAGCCTAAAGAGATAAAACTTGCATTTTGAGTGGCTTATGAAAGGACTTGTGGTGTGATTGCCTGAAAAGAACAATAAACTTAAATATCCAGGAGATATCTAGGATCATTGGAGTTCTGCTGCCCACCACAAATGTTATGTGATAAGTCCTATCAACATTTATATTACAGGGAAAAAAATTCACTTAATTTTTTCTAAAGTGAAAAGACAAAATTCAGAGCAGAAATTATCAGACCAGTTCTTCAGCCATGTGAAAAGCAAATGTTTATGCCTGAATTAGGCATTTATATCTATAAAAGTACTTTTAGTAAATTGACTGATGTCTTTTTCTTTTAAACGTTTCTGGATGCTTACAATTCCTACTTTCAGTGTTAATTTGAATTAGTTAGGAGGCATGGCAGGCTTGCAGCGAGCAGTGTCTCTATTCGTAAACTGATCACATCTGACATAGAAACCATTGAGGGGTTGTAAACTTAGGAAACTTTTTAGTTGCCCTTTTAAAAATAGGGCTAAAATAACTTGCTTCCCCCTTTTTTTTTTTTTTTTATTCCCACTTTTTCTGATTTTCTGATTTTCTTTCTTTTGACTTATTGCTGCTTTTATGTATTCCGTGTTCCTGTGCAAATGGGAGGAAGTCATCCCTAGTCAAGGATAGAGGATAAGGTAAAATACCAGCCAAGGTGAGCTCTAGCACTGCTCACCTCTGTGTTTTTTTTATTTTCCCAGTGTAGTAATGCATGGAGTCATTTGAAATTGCAGAAGTGCCTTTAGTGGAAGAAGGCCTTCGTCTCATTTGGCAAGAGAGGCTAATGAGATGCAGTTTGAGAGATGGAACCTTAAAATAAAAATTGTGTAACTGAAAGTGCTGAAATGAGTGCGTTGTTCACAAGTATGAATTTGGTTGCAGATGGGAAAGCATTTGAGCCCTAAGTTCTGCCTGAATAACATTTCTTTAATGATTTGTTTAAACAGTTTGTAGCTATTTTAAATGAGTGATTTTTGTGAAGTACCTCAACAGATGAGGAAATTCATGCTTGATTTGATCACTAATAAAGAGAAAATATCCTTTAATTTGAAGTTGAGTTTTGAAACTGTTGTAAATGGGAGATCAGAAGAGAGCAAGTTTCCTTTTGGTCAGCCAGGAAGCAGCAAGTGGTAGAGTTTGCAATTAAATGATCTAGGTTTAAGGAGCTGTGCAGAGCTGAGCACTGTGTCACCTAATGTCCTCTGTTATTCCAGTGTCAGAGTAGTGTGTGCTTCCTTCAGTCTGATCCTCTCCAAAGCAAAGCTATTCACTGTTTTAAAGGTGTAGATCAAGTGACTTTTCCATGATCACAGAAGTAATCTGACACAGGGCTCAGAGTAGAACCCTGTTCTCCCAAATCTTAAATCGGCATCTAAAGTGCTGTGTGCATTTTTTTTTTTTTTTTTTTTTTTTTTTGTCTTGTTGTTGTTTAATTTTTTTTTTGTTGAACCCCCAGCCTTTTAATT
>VYZS01043856.1:17501-30732 GCA_013400695.1 Neodrepanis coruscans | reverse complement strand
TTTTTTTTTTTTTTTTTTTTTGCAGCTGTAGCTGCTTAAGATTTTCTGTGATGGACACTCCAGCATTTAAATGTTGGCAGTATTCCTCGTAGTGATACCCTGGTCCTAAGTTAGTCCTCACGCTCTGGAGTAATAGCATCCTATTTTCAAATCAGTAGGGACACAGAGTAAAAATGATCTTGCAAGACTGCACAGGAATTCCATAGCAAGGTCAGAATTAGAAGCCAAATCTTCAGACTCTGTGCTGTGCTGTTCCTGCATCACTGTCCTTCCTTTCCTTCCTTTCCTTGTTTCAGTTCTATTTCACTTAAGAAAAACCAGGTGGTTTTCCCCAGCACTCCATATTAGCCCTGGGCTTTTTGTTTTGTTTGCTCTTCCTTTGTCAAATGGAGAAGGAATATGTCCCCCAATAAAGAAAGCCCTCTGTTAGCTGTTGCATACAAGCCAGTGTAAGGTGAACGAACTAGATGGACCTGAGACTTGCACCTCTCACCTTTTGAGGGGGAGTAACATTGTAGTTGGGCCACTCCGTTTCTTTTCCCTTTACACAGAACCAAGAGCTGGTGTGGGAAGTAACAGTAGAGGTAGTTTTAATGAAGCCTTGTCAAATCATAAAATCTGTTTAACATCTTGATACTGCATGGCTGTTATGTACATCTGTGTATGAGTCAGTAAAAAAGACTTTGACTCACGGTCCCACCTTCACAAACATGTTGCGTTGTGATTTATAAGAGGTGGGTTGACATACCGATGGCGTAATGCCAAATGTGGCTTAAATGTCTTTGAATGGCACCTGGCAGTGGCATTTTAAGTGAGATGGTGGCTCCCAGGTTTTAGTGAGAACTAAACTCTGCAAGGTTGGGAGCTGTTGTTTTGCCTAAATGCAAAATACTGGTTGTGGTAGATTGGATTTTGTAACTCTGGATTCAAGTATCTGCTAGATCAAGAGCTAGAGCCCCTGCTTTGCACTGCAGTGATGTACTGTTTGATCTGGCTTAATACTTGCTTGTCATCACTGCTTGTTTGCTCAAGATGTAGTGTGGGTATGCTGCTTGGCTTCCACAGGTTCAGTCATGCTATGGGTAGTTTGAAAAAGTAAATCCAATGGCCAAAGAAAATAGAGAAAGCAGTGGAAGACTGATTCTAACCAAATATTTTGTGTGTGATGAAGCTAAACCAGTAGGATTTTTTTGAGAGCAGGTTACCTGAACCAAGCAGAAATGTTAGAGATGTAAACGGATGGTTCTTCCTATCCCGGAAGAGCTCTACAGCAGAAAAACTACAAAGCTAAACTGAGCCAGGTACAGACAAGAATTCATAGAAATGCCCATTTTACAGAATCTCAGAATCAGTTAGGTTGGAAAAGACCCCTAAGATCACCTAGTCCAGCCTATGACTGAACACCACCTTGTCAACTAGACCATGACACTGAGTGCCACATCCAGTCTTTCCTTAAACACCTCCAGGGATGGTGACTCCCACCTCCCTGGGCAGCCCATTCCAATGCCCAATCACCCTTTTTGTGAAGAACTTCCTAATGTCCAAGCTAAACCTCCCCTGATGCAGCTTAATACTCTGTCCAATTTCTAGTTGCCTGGGAGAAGAGACCAACCCCCCCCTGGCTACATCCTCCTTTCAGGCAGTTTTAGAGAGCAATAAGGTCTTCCCTGAGCTTCCTTCTCTCCAGGCTAAATAGCCCCAATTCCGTCAGGCATTTCTCCTAGGACTTGTGCTTCAGTCCCTTCACCGTCCTTGTTGCCCTTCTTTGGCCACACTCTGGCACCTCAAAGTCCTTCCTAAACTGAGGGGCCCAGAACTGGACACAGCACTCAAAGTGTGGCCTAACTAGTGTTGAGTACAGGGCAAGGATTACTTCCCTAGTCCTACTGGCCATATTATTCCTGATACAGGCCAGGATGCCACTGGCCTTCTTGGCCACTAGGGCACACTGCTGGCTCATGTTCAGTTTCCTGTCAGTCAGAACCCCAGGTTCCTTTTTGCCTGGCTGCTCTCCAGCCACTCTGTCCCCAGCCTGTAGTGCTGCAGGGGGTTGTGGCCAAAGTGCAGGATGTGTCTTGTTAAATCTCATATTGTTGGATTCAGCCCATCTATCAATCTGTCCAGGTCCCTCTGGATTCAGCCCTCCTACCCTCCAGCAGATCAACACTCCCCCCCAACTTGATGTCATCTGCAAATTTGCTAATGGTGGACTCAATCCTCTCATCCAGATCGTCAGTAAAGATATTAAACAGGACAGGGCGCAACACTGATCCCTGGGGGACACCACGAATGACTGGCTGCCAACTGGATGCAGCACCATTCACCACCACTGGATGCTTAGCCATCCAGCCAGTTCTTAACCCGGCACAGAATGCACCTGTCCAGGCCATGGGCTGCAGGTTTTCCACGAGTTTGCTATGGGTGACAGTGTCAAAGGCTTTGCTGAAGTCCAGGTAGACACATCCACAGCCTTCCCCACATCCACCAGGTGGGTCACCTGGTCATAAAAGGAGATCAGGCAGGACCCTTGCCTCCTAAATCCATGCTGGCTGGGTCTGATGCCTTGGCTGTCCTGTAGGTGTCGTTTGATTGTACTCAAGATGATCTGTTCCATAACGTTGCCAGGCCCTGAGGTCAGGCTGACAGGCCTGTAGTTTCCCAGATCCTCTTTCTGGCCCTACTTGTGTATGGGAGTCACACTGGCCAAATTCCAGTCATCTGGGACCTCCCCAGTGAGCTAGGACTGACAATAAATGATGAAGAGTGGCTTGGTGAGCTCTTCTGCCAGCTCCCTCGTTACCCTGGGATGGATCCATCTGGTCCCATAGACTTGTGAGGATCTAAGTGGCTCAGCAGGTCACGAACTGCTTCCTCCTGGATTATAGGGGGACTATTTGGCTCCCCATCCCTATCTATGAGCTCAGGAGGCCAGTTGTCCTGAGGACAACCTGACTTATTGTTGAAAACTGAGGCAAAGAAGGTGTTAAGTACCTCAGCCTTTTCCTCAGCTTTGATAACTATATGCCACTCCTTTTGCTATTAGTGTATTTATTAATATAATGTATTTCCTTTTATTTGTGTATATTTTAAATTACTTTACAATTATTTTCTTTTTTAAAATACACTGTTATGTAACTTACAGTTCTTCAGGATGGCATGGTGCCAGGTGTTACCATTTTGCAATGTTCTTAAGAGGATGAGAAATAAACACAAAATGCATTGTCTTCTGATTCAGAGGTAACTGAGTACTGTGAATCTGCCTCCAGGCTTTGTGTCTGTGTGTGTGGTTTTGTTTAATGATGTATTTAGTTGATATTGTTGCTGGAGAGATTTTCTCTTACCCAGAAAAACTTGTTCTTTAGTAGTCTAGCTATTTCCAAGGAAATTCTTATTTGTTTAGTAATAGTGAGGCGACAGGGAGTCTCAGCTGAAGAGGCAGTCTACAAACAAGTGAGTGTGTTGGGAATTTTTTTTTTTAACTTTCCATCCAAGCTGGCATAGTAACTAGAGCAAGCAAAAGAAAAAAGTCTTTCTGCTTTGATTACTTTATACCTAAATGTCTCTGGTACGGGCTGGGAGATCTTGTGAGGTTTTGAAACTCTAGTTTTCAAGGCTGCTTGCCCTCCCACTATTATCTTTGGCTAACCCTGTTGTAATTTTCTTTTCAGTCCACTGCATTGTGGTTTGTTTCACTTTCCTGTTATCATTGGTCTGGTTGTTTGTCTACTATAACCATTAGTCTTGTTGGCTAATTACTTAACACTCTTCTTTGTACTTTTGAGCTAGAGAGTTCTGTTTATGGTACTTGGTATTTTGGATACCCAGACCGTTTTGCTCTCTAGCTCAGATCAAACACTGAAAAGAAATTAGTGCTGTTTTTCTTGAGAGTTTTAATGAACATTGAATATTCCTGAGTATTTCCCCAACACACACCCCATAGTAATCCTGTGTTTTAAGTGGCTTGTTTGCAGTGGTAGACGAAGCATGTGATTTGCTTTATTTAGCTTAAGTTAAAATACCTCCCTTTGAGGGGTATTTATTTACACTAAAAATATTCAAGTCACACTTCTGTAAAGTGCCCTGTAACTCTTCTGGGAATGCCCTAAATGTTTTTGGCTCATCATTCTCTCTCCCTCCTCCATGTGGTGTTCTCTGGAAGTAATATGTCTCTTGATAATTCACTTTGTAGGTGTTTTAGTTAGGACTTTAAACAGCCAAATAGAAGTGCAACCCTAAGAAAAAATTAGTGGCTGAGAGTTCCTCCTTCCTCCTTAAGTGGGTTTAGTAGAATGTACTTCTCATACACTTTTAAGTGTCTCAAACTTTGTCAACAAATTGGGGTGTTGAAGGCATTTTTAAACAGCTTGTAATATTCTGCACTTTCTTGCAAGTGCTCTGTATTTAGTTACAATATTTCATGCATGTCTTTCTTGTGTGAACTAGAAATGAACATGGCTTTTGGAAAATTGATTACTTCTGATGATGTTTACACCTATAAGAAGAATGGATGATTTTAGATCTCCGGAATGTACAAAGCACTGAAGGTCTCAGAGACCTGAAATGGCCTTCAATGGAAGGAACTTTCAGTTTTAATTTAATCACAAGTCATTTAAAGGTTTAGGCATTCGCGGGAAAGGAAATACTTGTGTAGGCTTTAGGAATTAATTTAGATCATAAAAAGTTGTCATATGAAAGCTTTCCTCCAACTTTTCCCAGCAGCAGAGAAGTTATGTAAATTAAAAAAACTGCAGGATGTGGAAAGTATTCCAGGAGGAAAGGGAAGGATGGGATCTCATTTTGTCCTAGGCTCTGGTTACAGAAATAAAGGAATATAGTGGTGCTGTGGTTATATCAGTGGTTATATATTATTAGCCTTTCTCCCCCTTTCCTCATGTATCTCTGTGGTCCATGCTCAGAAAACTGTTTCAGATGACAGCTGTGTAATTGGAAGGACAGGTAATATAGGGCTCTTAATATTTGAATATGTCCAGCAGTACAGGCTTGAATAGCTGTCAAGACCTTCTGAACAGAGAATGGGACTCTTTATATATAGCTGTCTGCAGGACAGATGGTTTTTGGTGTTGCAAATGATGGTTGCATAGAATTTGTTTTCAAATAGCTGTTTAAATTTTGCTCCACTTAGCTGTGTATTTCATAGAGAAATTGTATTCCTGTTCTGTGGGTGATGAAGCTGGACTGGTTAGCTGGAGGGAAAGGGATATCAGTAGTTTTTAGCTCCTCTCTTGACCTAAATGCGCAGATAAAAGTGAGACCTTTTAAAATTGAAATTTTGGCTTAGGTTTAGATAAATTTATATCTGCTTTTTTAAGTTTCTTGGCTGCCTGTTAGAGAAACACTTAGACAAGAGAGAGGAGGAGGTGGATCTTAATTATTTTTCAAGAGAGATTCTAGAAATGTGACCTTCTCAATCCTTTACTTGGGTAATTTTTGAGACTTAGAACATTTTAGCAGCAGAGCAGAACATAAATTTACCCAGAGAATGTTAATTTTAGTTTAGTGGGATTTGGGCATGGTAAGGGAACTCATTGAATTTGGGGTATGTGGTCTTTTAGTGAACATAAGAAGACATTGTGCATTTCAGAAGAGGATTTATTATAAAACATGGTATTAATTTGAAGATCTCAGCAATTGTGCTACTAAGTCATTATGCAACACAGCTTTTAAAATGTGATTTTCTCTGTTTGCTGAGTGAGGGTAGAAATTCTAGTGCTACCTTTTTACAGTATGTGTGTAATGAATCCTAAGTCCTTGTTTTAGATATAACCATAGAAATTCCTTTTCTCCTGATGGTTAAGACCCTTAATCTGTTCTATGGTCATCACTACTTGCTGTTGCAGTTTGATTTGGAATTGTAGGTCCTTTCCTGGAGCTTGAATGTTGCTTCTGGATGAGGACGAACTTTCTCGGGTTGAATTGGTATTTCTAGAACTGTAGAAAGGAGTGGATGTGTTGTAGAGAGCTGTTGGGTTTGGCAGTCGGAGCATGAGAGCTGTTCAGATTTTTTCTCCCTGTTCTGATACACTTTGCCTGAGATCTGACTATCTATTTGTATGAAGTAACTAAGCAGTACCTTTTTTTCTTTCTCCTGCAGGATGGTATGTTGTCTGGCAATTGTTTTTGTCCAAATTCAAATTCCTGAGAGAGTTGATAGGTGATACGGGGTCCCAGCAGGGAGACAACGAGCCTTCAGAGCCTGAAGCTGAACAGGAGACTCCACCCTCTCCTCAGAGAAGCAGACAGAAATCGGCTCGACAGCGAAGGGTACCTACAGAAGACACGACTTAAAGTGCTCCCGTTGAACTCCTTAGTAACTGTGAATGGTTAACCACCTCTGCACCCTGTAGTTCAGTGGTGTGATCTTACTGAAAAACTGACTTAAGAGGTAACCTGTGGACCTTTACTTCTGAGCTGCCAATGTATGATGCTACTTCAGTAGAGGTTTGGGGAGGGCTTTGGCAGCAAGTCATAGAATACTGGAAGAATGGAGGTGTGGAGAGAAATATCCATCAGAAAAATGCTGAGCTCCTGTAGCTCCTGTCTCAGCACACAGATGAAAACCAGGTCCTGGACCATAGGCTTAGCCTTTGCATTAGTCTGAACATAGTAAACATTTCAGACTTGAAATAGTTTCTAAATTATTTTTTTTCTTTATAGCACTGTAACTACATATAGTGAAACTGAGTTTTATTTCCTTAGCTGTATATGGAGAGATATATATATATTTTTTCAACCTAGAGATTGCACATGAACTTAAAAAAACATTGAAACAGTATCCTGCTTTAGAATGTATTCTAAAGTGAAATTCTAGTTAAGTTCTTGTATATATAAAAAGATACATAAAATATGAAAAATCAATATTAGGTGCACATGTTTTGGAGGTTTTTATTATCTCCTTTTAAAGAAACCCAAGGAGGGTCAAGGAACGCAATTGAATGGCAAAGACTTGTTTTGTTGGTTCTGGCATAAGAAGGGTTACAAATTAAATAGTCCTGTTAGGTTTCTGTATGCTTTTCCTGAACCTTTTACTCCAAGTCCAACTTGTATTGGAGATGGGAAGGTGCCTGGGTTATGTACTGCTCACTGTTTGGTATTCTGAAGTGTGATCTTTGGTATTTGGATACTAAGCACTTCTCTAGTTCACCTTGTACATCTTTACAATCAGGTATGTGATACCTGACATAATGTTTTTCCGGGAACCAGTTGTGGCGCTCTGACCAGTTTGGGAGACATCACTGTGACACTATGGCAGTGTTACAGCAGGGAATTTGGTACCTCATGTTTGCTGGAGGACTTAGGGATTTTTACCAGTAGTAAGCAGTTGATCCTGTCTTCTCTGAGAATGAATTATACAGCTGTTTTGACATTGCACTTCAGAATGAAGAGCTTCACTTCTGTTTTTCTAACAGCTCTGAAGACTGATGCATGAGATTTTGGAAAGAAGAGGAACATGCATCTACCACCTCTTGTGTGTATGTGAGAGAGAACTATGAGCAGATCTTGAAAAGCTTCAGTTTTCTCTCAAAGTTTGGTTATGTGGTAGTTTAGATCATTGTTCCATGTATAAAAACCTAATCAGGACTATAAAATTGTCTTGTATTTCCAGCTGTTAAGAAGTTTAAACCTATAGCTTCCAAACTTGTGGTTTGGTTCAATTATATGGCTAAAAGCAGCAACATTTTGTTTTTTCATCAGCTAGGCCTATATCTGTGAGAAGAGCACTCTTTTAGTGCCTTTATGTTTTAATTTGTCATCTGTGAGTAGTGTTCAAAAGCTAATGAGGGCATTCAACTTAAAATCGTTTGGATGTTTTAGTATGAAGATCTGTAAGATCAGCCCTGACTTTCCTTTGGAGTCTGAAAGACTTTGTTTTATTTACTGGAGTCTATGTGTAAACATAAGGTTACGTTTTGAAGCATGGTTAGACAGTGCTATGCACAAATCGTGTAAACACATGTAGAAATACTGATAGTCTCTTCTTCTATCCTGTGTGCTGGAAAGGAAATGCCTAGTGATGGTTGGCTGGTTGTTTTTTTCTTTTGTTTTGTTTTTTTTTTAATTACTAAAATTCCAATTTATTTAAACTGAGCAAAAGCAATCAGATTCTATTCCCTGCTGCTTTGTTTGCCTCACACAACATAATGTCACAGTTTTCTTGTGTCTGTATGCCTTGTCACGTGGTGAGACTTTTAATTTTAGCAGTGCTAACCAAGTACTGGTCCTTTTTTTCTTATGAAAATAGCATTTTTGTCTTAAGCTTTGCTAATATAGGCTTGCAAATAAAGATACTTACTTTGTACTGACATAGGATATTGACACTCCACTGCACCTCACTTTAGACTTTAGTGCACAGAAGATGGCAAAAGGCTGATGCTTGTATCTCTGGCTGAGATAAGAAACAGTAACTTAGCCCCTGCTTCTATGAGCTGTGAAGAAATGTGAAGTTACAGCAACATGCATAGCTAGTTCAGGGTAGGTAGCTCTGAAGGTACAAGAATCAAGATTTTGGAGCAAGCTAATGAAGGAGAAATCCGTGGGGGTTTGAATGCTGACACTGATTAAATATGCAATAAGATGAATGTGGAACCTCTGGGTAGCTTATCTGCTCTAGCCAAACAACTTCCTTGCTGTCTGTAGGTGTACATTTCACTCCTCAAAGTTATTTTCAGTCTCTTCTTTTTTAAACACCCAATGCTATTTTTTTAATGTTATTGTGATATAGCTGCCAATAACGCTGTCTGCCTAGTGCATAACTTTAATGATCTTACTAGTAGCAGGCCAAAGGTATATTATATAATATGGCTTGGAAGGATTTTGGAATGCTGATGTCTTCTGTCAATGCATAATTTTTCCTGAAGGAATCTGTAGTAAAATCTTTGTACAGGGCAATTCATACAAACCTGTAAAAGTGAAGCCGTGTGTATTTAAGTGTATTTGCGATGAGACCTGGGTTGTGATTGCTGGCAGTCCAATATACTCATGTCTTCAGGTGTTCTTACCAATGTACTTCTGAAACATTAGTGGTGGGTAAGCACTTAACTTTGGATTGACCCATCCAAGTATGAAATCTTATGAAGGCAACAGGCTACACAGTTGGTCTTGTTTTGTTTAGTGGGATCTATTTTTAAAACTATTGCCTTATTGTTGCAGCCATTCTTTTGAATGTATTTTGGGTTCTTATTTTAAATATAGTCATATCACCTTTGTTGCAGGGGCTGTGTAACTTTGAGTAAGCAGTAATTACCTGTGTTGTATGTGACAATGCTGCAATTTGTCATCACCTTGCTGCTTAATATCGAGTTTTACACTGAACTAGGTCTGTGTTTGTCCTTCTGTTTTGTTTGGAAATGACCAGCATAAAGAATGTATTCAGTGTGGTCATTTGCTTCTTCAGTGTTACAATACTGTACCTAAAGCTTCTGTGGTTGTCTCTTTTCATTGTTAACTGTTCTTTTAACTGACTGCACAGATAAAAAATAAAGTAACCAGACTTGATATGAATATTTGACCTGAGTGATTTTTTTACTTTTCTTTTTCAAATGGGATTTTGTCTGTAGAATAAGACCACTTATTTGAGCATGAAGCACTGCAAAAATCTTGTCAAAATTCACATTCCAACTGGTGTAATACCTGCAGATGACTTCATTTTAAAGGGCAGGTTAGTGTATATCTTTTAGAGAAGTTCTTAGTAAAGGTTTCTTCTTTCTTTTCCTTGAATGTTTTGTTTCATTTTATCAATTAAAAAAACACTCAAAACAAACCAACCCAACAAAAACTACTTCCTCCGCCTCTGATTTTCTTGTTACTTCTAAAACTGGTTGTGGACTTCGTAGTTTTTCTAAAATAAGTGTGTTGGTAAAGTAAACAGTTCTTATTTTGGAAATGAAGATGTACAGGAGAAGGAAATGAGCACATGCTTCATCCCTGATTGCTTCTGTTAAGTAAAATGCATAAATTGTATCCTAGGCTCTTTTATTGAAAAATAAGACACTAAAGGAAGATTTTTGAAGAAAAATATGAAATATCTTTAATCTTGAGAGAACAAGTTGTTTTGCTATTGTCCTCCTCTTCTAACTCGTGAAAACAGTCTTACTTACGGAGTAGCAGCAAAATGTCCTGGTGTTACATGACTTAAACACTTAAGTCTTTTCACCTCAAAAAGTTGGATTTGTGTGCAGGGGTATGTGTTGGGGGCTAATATAATAAATAGGAGCAATCACTGATGGACAGCTGATGTCAGATGCTTGTGAAACACATGCTAGTTTTTCTGCTTTGGTGCTGCTCCCAAGGAACCAATGTGGTCTGTTCAAGGGGGATGAATAAAGGTGCTATTATACAACTTTGCTCAAAGTTCCTCCAAAAGCTGGTGGAAAAAAAGCTGGGTTTAACTGGTACCACACTTTCCCTACTGGTGCCTATGTGCTCTCAGGGTCCTCCTGTGGCCTTGGTTCTGTATAATTAAAATACACTATCTTTGTAAAACACATGTAGTATTACATCTTGCTTGGTTTATACTTACATGAGTCTTTTTTTATGTGGGATAAGGCTGGAAGTTGACTGTGTATGTAAAATGTGTATATTAGCCGTATTCTTCATGTTGACCAGAAGCTCTTATGTTTTGGTCATCTCTGTTATGCCTGTGGGTGTTTGTAATTAAAATGTAATCTCTGAAAGCTGGATGGAACAGACACTTTTTGACACTGCTTCATAGAGCCTGTGAGAAGGCTTTGCATACGGTCGTGGGCTAATGTTGGCATGTAGTGATGTTGGACTTGCTTCAGGCAAAAGGAATGGCAAGGTGGGCCTGTGGGTGGACATGGCAGCATTATGGAGTCAGCAGAACTAACCAGTGCTAGTGGCTGGGGGTGTAGTTACCTTTGGAGGAACTACAGCTATGTAAATCTGGTGGAGAAATCTCTTACAGGCAGGAGACCCCTCATCAGTAGAACTTAAGCCAAGACCAGTGTCTTCTTTTTACAAAGAGGGACACGGCAATCACATACGTCTTAGGCTTTATTTTCCTGCATTTCTATTCAAAGGGCTTTTCAGTTTCCACTGTGGAAAATAATTGTTCCTTTAAATTTGGTAACTGAGAGACTCTAGGGAAGGATGGGATGGGGCCATAATGTGGGCCCTTTGAGGTCATCATCAAAGTATTGTACACATGCTACTTGTGGTGTACCTGCCTCTGTGGGCATGTTTTGTGTGTACTGCCAGAGGGACTCATCCTGAAAGGTAGCAGTGTACTTGAACTCAGAAAGGTAAGAAGAAGATATCCCGTATTGGGGAGCTGTGGCCTGAGAGGCACTTGCCTTTGAATCCCTTGTGCCAGGGTCTGTCTGCTGTACAATTCAGGCCACTGACTTCCATCCCCATTCCATTAGAATTTCCAGCCTTCTATGCAGGTAACTGAAGTTTCAAAATGAGGAGTTGGGTGTAACATGTGCCTTCCTCAGAACACCACAGAGGAAAATACCAATTTCCTTTCCTCTGCACTGGAGTGTTTTAACATTTTGTATAGGGAGTTGAAAGCCTTCTACCAGCAAATTTGTTTGTTCACAGGTAATAACAGGCTGTGGCTTGAAGCAAGTTTTGCTACTACTGTGGTAGTTTGAACTATTGGGGCTGTATTAATACTGAAATTTTGTTAAAAGTCAATCTTGAACTTCCTACCACAGGGCCCTGCTCCTTCCTATTTAAGGACTTAATCAGGAGCCTTCTGTCTTTGTGAGAGCTTTTGCTTATTTTGAGTTAATTGCATTTCCTGTGACAAATCAGTCCTTCTATGCCAGATGATCAGCTGTTGGCCTTTTCTGCGTTTAAAAATGTTAGGCAATATTCTTGTCATGGTGGAATGTGACAAAATTTGTCTCTTGAACACCACTTGTTTCCAACATGAGAGTTTTTAGTTTTGGGGAATGTAAAGGGTTGTATAGATGCTGGTTTGAGAATGTCTTCAGAAGAAGCAGGAGATGCTGCTGGGTGACCTGAGCAGTTGTAAGAGGACTGAGCTTGATGCAGGGTGCTGGTGTCTCCAAGGCATGGGCAGGTGCTCTCAGAGGTGACACATTTAGCCATGTCTGCAGCATCAATTGTTCTCTGCAATTCTGATAACCTCCTGGGTTTGTGGCTGGGCAGCACTGCGTGTGCAGTGACTTCTGATCCTGGCACAACTTGATTTTTGCCTTTCCAGGAACAGAACCAGTCCAATCAACCTCTAGTGTCCATGTGTTGGGTGCATGTTTGCAAATCTGAATCCGCATGGATACTGCTACCACATGGGAAAATGCTCATCCTTCCTCCAGACCAGCAAAGGAGGCATGCCAAGGTCAGGGAGCTGTAAATTTCACTTTGTAGCTCTGATCTGCAGGTCTTTTACTGACTTTTTGTTAGCCTCTTCATTTTCCAAAGTCATAGAATCACAGAATGGTTTGGGTTGAGAGACGCCTTACAGATCTTGTAGTTCCAACCTCCCTGCCATAAGTGGGGGCACCTTCAACTAGACCAGGTTGTTTAAAGTACCATCGAACCTGGTGTGGAATAGTTCCAGGGATAGAGCATCCACAGCTTCTCTGGGCAAAATCACTACTGGGGGCAGACCTGATTTTGCTTCTCCTTGTACCTGCTTCCAGCATGTCCTCACTTTTCTTTCAAGCCCTGGAGAGACGTCATGGATAGGGGAAAGCACTTATCCCTGGAGTGGCTGCTTAAACCGGTGAATATCTCACAGTGCAGATTCAATCTGAAATGCTAAATAAAAAAGTAGATACTAAAATCCTGGAGGCTTTTAATATCCAGATTGGGTAAGCAAGGGCGCGTTGGGACTGGCTGTTACCACTAGATGGCACAGGTCGCCAGACTTTGCTGGTAAGGACCCACCTGGCAGGGGAAACGGGGCCGATGCTGCTGAGCCCCTTTGTGGGTGCTGTCACTTTTTTTTTTTTCTGCAATTAAAGACCAAAATCCTTGGGAACACCAATGGAACAGAGATACAGTGAGAGCCTTGTTGAATTAACCCTGCTGATGAATCTCTGTATTCAGGCTGAGGGAGAAGGAGGGATCACTTTGTTGCACAGGGCTGTGGAGAAACCTTTGTTCCCTTTATTGAGCCCCTCATTTATTATTCAAGAGTTACAGTGAGTCTCCATTAGCATATCTAACATTTACACTTAGAGAATTGCTGGCATCAAAACAACAAAAAAAAAACCCAACA
>VYZS01043852.1:0-26772 GCA_013400695.1 Neodrepanis coruscans | reverse complement strand
ATACTGCCTTAAACGCTACTATAACCAGTCTTAAATATGTCATTCCCATTCTGTTTGATTGTTTTGTCAGAATAAGAAATATAAAACACATAATGGATTCAAATAAAGAGAGATTGAAATGCAGTGAGCACATTCAAATCCCTGCAGATCCAATTTTGTGGGTAGGGAGAACAACTGGGAAGCTGCTACTGAGTACTTTTTGCTACACTCCTGCAGAACCTCCCTTAGTTAATACAATTCTGGTGAATTGAGCAATACCATTATTGGCATATAAGAATTTATGTAAAAATGTGAGCCCTCATTTTGAAAATGAAACTTTTCTTTAAATTAATAATACTGAAGAAAATAAATACATAAAAAATGATGCTTTCAACTCCCCTTTCTCCTTAGGTGCCTCTAACCTGCCAGTGGCAAGACCTGCATAGCAGAGTCATTTCCACAGCCATCAATTCTGTATTCAGTGCTGGGCAATTCATCATAAGCAGAGAAAGAAAGATAAATNGTTAGTTGGCCATCACAGAAGTGGAATGAGAAACGCAGATTTTAATTTTAAAAAAAAAATTAAAATTGCACATCCAGTTCAGAGCTAGTGAGAATTATTTTCAAATGCATTAACTTTCAGATTACTGCACCAGAACAAATGGGTACAGGTTTTCCTTCCCCTTTTTTTAAGCCATCTAAGTTGGAGGTCAAATGTTTGGATAAAAGTAAATCCGTGGAAATTTTCTTTTTGTTGTGTATAGACTATGTTTTCCTATTATATTACTTCTGAGTTTTATGTTAAAGTTATAATGCTCTTAATCTTTTCCTCTGTGATATCTGCAGGAGCAATAACAATGGTTGAAATCTTCAGCCTGAATAGTTCAGCAGCTTAGTCCAGCACATGCATTGATCAAATGCAAATAATGTCCACGACTGTCTCTGCTATTCCAATTTATTTCAACAAATCTCAAAAGCTGTATTTAAAAAAAAAATAATCTCAATAAGGTGTTTAATATTTTGTTGAAATTAATCATCTTCTTTGTATTAAGCATACTGGCCAATCATTAAATAAAGTCTACCAACCTCACTGCCCTTTAAAGAATCTGTTGAAAGTTTTTTGCTCTGAAATACACAGAAGAAAATAGTATAAATATAAAAAGAAATGAAAAGATTAAGGTATGCATTTAAACATGCAGATTATGTAACAGTCTCCTTTATAAATCAAATCTCAGCAATACAGAATCAAAACCTCACTGTCAAGAACTGTGTGTTGCACCATTATATGTATGACTAATCAGGCTAAGAGGAGGAACTCTACAGATGTAAGCACAAGCTTTTTCCCACTTAGTATTTCGCACTAATAGTGGCTCCAAATGAATTGTCTTTCACATGCAATAATATTAAAAACATTGGGAAGTTTTAAGATCTTATTTTAAGTGTTATATTCTCTTCCTTCTAACCACACAGAACTATGTGTGACTGCACAAGATGCTCACTCTTGGAGAACCTGTCCTTAAAGTGCCACACATCCCTCATCCTAAAGAGGACTACAACATCATTACTTATGGGGCTGCTTTTTTAGTCTTTGGGTATTTTTCTAATGATTCATAATTAACTCAGTAAGTCTGAGCACCAAACACCACCAACAGCTGGAGGTTAAAAAAGGCAAATTCATAATAAAATGAAAGACCAATTTTCTAATGATAAATGGTCAATTAGTCATGATGAATGATGTCATGTGATAATTTCAAATTAAGATGAAATACCTTTCCAAAATTTGTCCTGTATCTCAAGAAAAAATCAAAAGATAGATGTGAATAGTAGAGAAAAAACAAAAGACCTTAGTCCTGTATTGAAAACTGAAAGCCCATCCAGACTTAGCTGGCCTAAGACCCTCCACCTTTCCCACAGCACACGAGGGATGAGTGTGGCCTAGAATCACATTTAGATGCAGTAGTAACCCAAGCAGAACTCACTGGGTACCCTCACAGCTTTATACGTAACTGCATGTTTCATACCAAATCTAGAGTAAATTAAAACTCTAGAAAATTCCTCAACTGCCCAGCTCCCACACACTACTTGATCCTAAAACTGTTTTCCTAGTATTTATTTATTTAACTTTAATTTTCCTTCTTTTGAAACACTGCAAGTCATCATTTTTCTACCAGAGCATCGCCTTCCATTCCACAACTCCCTCTAACTGCTACAGACAAAGACTGTGTTTGTCCCCAGGCCCAAAGCAGATGTCACCAGCCCTGGTTTAAGCTTTAACTCTATTTGTTCTTTCTTTCAAATAAGCATTTTTCAAATGTATCTGCTGATAGGATATGTCAAAAGCACTAATAGGGTTGGCATCCCTATTTTTGCCCAAAGGTCTGCAGGATGAAAAACAGGGAATAAACTAAATAAACTAAATTGCAGAGTAGCAGAATACTGCTGGAATCCCTGTGAGACCCCTTGGCTCCTCATTCCTACCAAAGCCTTATTCCTCACCTTATTCCTATCCAAAATCACCTCATTCTCTTTTTTTTTTTTTTTTTTTTATAAACTCCCGGACAAAATTACCCTTCTGATTNNNTTTTTTTTTTGATAAACTCCAGGACAAACTTACTCATCTGATTCATGGTACCAGGCTTTCATTTCTCTTATTCACTTACAACTCAACACCCAGATTTACTCACATATTACTCCTTTCTAACTAACTGGTAGCTGAAAAATGGTATTACTGCTGATCAGAGAGGAAATAATCAGTTTATGTTCCTGCCCCATTACTGAAACTCTGCAACCAGATTAATTAAGGGCACTGGGTCTTCACCTCTTTCTGCAGCCTGTTCACTGTATAAAAATGTAAAGAAATATGGTGGAATGCCAATTTAATATTACTCTCCACCATATTAATAAATAGCTAGTCTGGAAAACCAATTTCCTCCACAAATTTTCAGATTGTTATAGATGACACTGTCTACTAGTATTTGCATTTAGGGAATTCCATTTACAGAAAAGCATGCAATTATGTCTTTGCTATTAACTATGCTACACAAAGATAAATGTTATTTAAATCTGCTATAAATTCTAAAGGCCAAAGAGTTTTTATAACTAGGTCATTTTTAATGACAATAATTCCAGATTGGTCAATTCCCTACTACTTAAAAAGAAGAATCAGGCAGATAGAATATATTTAACTTTAACAAATTTCATTATTTCATGAAACAATTCAGCAATATGTTTCTAAATCTTGTACTCTATGCTTCTAGGGTTTTTTTCAAAGAATTAAGGCTTAGCCTCCTTTGATCAGCTTGGAAAACTTTTTATTGCAAGAATTATCTACAAGAAGACCTGGAAAATAAATGGGATTATTTTATTTTTGTGCAAATGGCTTTTTAGGCTGATATCTTCTTTTGTAGTTTTGGATTACGAAAAGTTAATGCAAAGTCTCCACCTGGTGGTCAATTGTATATTAGTGAAATCGAAATATTTTGCTACCTAGTCAACATCATATTTTAATCTCTTTCTTACTTAGGCAAACCATGTTTCAAATTGATTGTTATAGTTAAATAGGGCAAAATGTGCTGAAGAAGCAATATCCTTAATCTATTAATCAGTATCCCTGAGTTTTGTAATTTTTTTTTTTGCAATTTTGCACAGATTTTCCAATGTTTTGTATCACACAGTTTGCTATACACAATCCCCAAGGAGCCCAAGCAGGTGAAGAAAAATGTAGAGAAGGGTTTGCAGGTTAATACGTAATACAAATTGTAAAACTTGGCAATTATCTCCTGTCAGAAACTGAAAATTTCATAGCAAATTCGGAGATAAGGGATGGGACATCCTCTGATCTTAAGCAAAAATTAAAAGAAAACGATAATTAGAGGAAGAGAGCTGGTCAAAGAAAAAAGCCCAGTGTGGTGGGTTGACTTTGGCTGGACATCAGGTGCCCATAAAGGTGCTCCATCCCCACCCGCCTCAGATGGCAGGGGAGAGAAAATATAATAAAAGGCTTGTGAGTCGAGATAAGGGAAGGGAGAAATCACTCACCAGTGACTGTTACGGGCAAAACAGACTTAACTTGGGAAAATTAGTTTAATTTATTACCAATTAAAACAGAGTAGAATAATGAGAAATTAAATCAAACTTTAAAACACCTTCCCTCCACTCCTCCCGAGGCTCACCTTCACTCCCAATTCTCTCTACCTCCTCCACCCCAGCTCAGGGTGACAGGGAATGGGGCTGTGGTCAAGTTCATCATAAGACTCTGCCACTCCTTCCTCCTCAGAGGGAGGACCCNAATTTTGCACAGATTTTCCAATGTTTTGTATCACACAGTTTGCTATACACAATCCCCAAGGAGCCCAAGCAGGTGAAGAAAAATGTAGAGAAGGGTTTGCAGGTTAATACGTAATACAAATTGTAAAACTTGGCAATTATCTCCTGTCAGAAACTGAAAATTTCATAGCAAATTCGGAGATAAGGGATGGGACATCCTCTGATCTTAAGCAAAAATTAAAAGAAAACGATAATTAGAGGAAGAGAGCTGGTCAAAGAAAAAAGCCCAGTGTGGTGGGTTGACTTTGGCTGGACATCAGGTGCCCATAAAGGTGCTCCATCACCACCCGCCTCAGATGGCAGGGGAGAGAAAATATAATAAAAGGCTTGTGAGTCGAGATAAGGGAAGGGAGAAATCACTCACCAGTGACTGTTACGGGCAAAACAGACTTAACTTGGGAAAATTAGTTTAATTTATTACCAATTAAAACAGAGTAGAATAATGAGAAATTAAATCAAACTTTAAAACACCTTCCCTCCACTCCTCCCGAGGCTCACCTTCACTCCCAATTCTCTCTACCTCCTCCACCCCAGCTCAGGGTGACAGGGAATGGGGCTGTGGTCAAGTTCATCATAAGACTCTGCCACTCCTTCCTCCTCAGAGGGAGGACCCCTCACACTCTTCCCCTTCCCCCAGGAGACAGTCCTCTACTGACTTCTCCAACATGAGTCTTTCCCATGGGCTACGCTTTTGTATGACCTGCTCCAGGCTGGGTACCTCCCATGGGAGACAGTCCTTCAGGAACCGAAGGCCCGTTCCAGCATGGGCCACCTACTGGGTCACAAGTCCTGCCAGCAAACTTGCTCCAATGTTGGCTCCTCCCTCCACGGTCCACAGGTCCTGCCAGGAGCCTGCTCCAGCATAGGTTCCCACAGGGACACAGCCTCCTTTGGGCATCCCCCTGCTCTGGTGTGGGGCTCTCCATGGGCTGTAGGCAGATATCTGCTCCCCCATGGACCCCCATAGTCTGCAGGGACACAGCTGCTCCACCATGGTCTACATCACAGGCTGCAGGGGAACCTCAGCTCCAGCACCTGGAGCATCTCCTCCCCCTCCTGCACTGACCTGGGTGTGTGCAGGGTTGTTGCTCTCACGTGTTAGTCATCCCTTCTGGCTCCCATGCAATAACNAATTTTGCACAGATTTTCCAATGTTTTGTATCACACAGTTTGCTATACACAATCCCCAAGGAGCCCAAGCAGGTGAAGAAAAATGTAGAGAAGGGTTTGCAGGTTAATACGTAATACAAATTGTAAAACTTGGCAATTATCTCCTGTCAGAAACTGAAAATTTCATAGCAAATTCGGAGATAAGGGATGGGACATCCTCTGATCTTAAGCAAAAATTAAAAGAAAACGATAATTAGAGGAAGAGAGCTGGTCAAAGAAAAAAGCCCAGTGTGGTGGGTTGACTTTGGCTGGACATCAGGTGCCCATAAAGGTGCTCCATCACCACCCGCCTCAGATGGCAGGGGAGAGAAAATATAATAAAAGGCTTGTGAGTCGAGATAAGGGAAGGGAGAAATCACTCACCAGTGACTGTTACGGGCAAAACAGACTTAACTTGGGAAAATTAGTTTAATTTATTACCAATTAAAACAGAGTAGAATAATGAGAAATTAAATCAAACTTTAAAACACCTTCCCTCCACTCCTCCCGAGGCTCACCTTCACTCCCAATTCTCTCTACCTCCTCCACCCCAGCTCAGGGTGACAGGGAATGGGGCTGTGGTCAAGTTCATCATAAGACTCTGCCACTCCTTCCTCCTCAGAGGGAGGACCCCTCACACTCTTCCCCTTCCCCCAGGAGACAGTCCTCTACTGACTTCTCCAACATGAGTCTTTCCCATGGGCTACGCTTTTGTATGACCTGCTCCAGGCTGGGTACCTCCCATGGGAGACAGTCCTTCAGGAACCGAAGGCCCGTTCCAGCATGGGCCACCTACTGGGTCACAAGTCCTGCCAGCAAACTTGCTCCAATGTTGGCTCCTCCCTCCACGGTCCACAGGTCCTGCCAGGAGCCTGCTCCAGCATAGGTTCCCACAGGGACACAGCCTCCTTTGGGCATCCCCCTGCTCTGGTGTGGGGCTCTCCATGGGCTGTAGGCAGATATCTGCTCCCCCATGGACCCCCATAGTCTGCAGGGACACAGCTGCTCCACCATGGTCTACATCACAGGCTGCAGGGGAACCTCAGCTCCAGCACCTGGAGCATCTCCTCCCCCTCCTGCACTGACCTGGGTGTGTGCAGGGTTGTTGCTCTCACGTGTTAGTCATCCCTTCTGGCTCCCATGCAATAACTTTTCTTCCCTTCTTAACTCTGTTATTCCAGAGGTGCTGCCATCATTGCTTATGGACTCAGCCTTGGCAAATAGCGGGTACATCTTGGAGGGCTGGAATTGGGTTTGCCAGACATGGGGAAGCTTCCAGTAGCTTCTCACGGAAGCCATTACTGTAGCCCCCCACCACTGTGAAAGCTCTGCCACACAAACCAAATACACACAGAAAAGTGTGAGTGGTGAAATTCCATCACAATTTTAAAGAAATCTGTTTGTACATTTGCCAGCCATGACGGTTGAATGGTCACTCAGTAGTGTGGCATTGGATGACAATACACCATCTGCTGATGAAGATATTTTCGTATTACAGGATTGAACTTGCATAAGACCTGGCCAAAGAAAAGTCATTCCAAGCAAAAAATAAAAAAGAGTAATCTACGAATTGTTTAAATGTTCTGTAAACTTTGGGGTTTTTTTTCTTAATGAAAGCATTGCATTATATTGTAACATTAATGCAAATGCTATGTAAATATATTTCAAACAAAATCTTAATTTCCCCTCTCCTTAAATCTTGCTTGAAACATTCTGTGCCTGATCCAGCTCTTCATCATTAATCTTCTGTTTTGAACATCTCTGGTCAGCTAAGCCAACCACCAGTACAACTGTTCATTGGTTTTGACAGTGAAAAAAATAATAGCATGCCATAAGCAGCAGGACAGCTTTGGATCCAACAGTCCAAAATTAAATGTATGTCTACTCTGCCTTTGGCATCAGCTATCAAATCATAACTTGTTGGAGCAGATACTGTGGATTCATACTGTAGAACTGTAAATTTATAGGCCATTGGTCCATTAGTTATCTTGAGAGTATGCACCCTGATTGAATACTTGCCACAAAATAAAATAGAATACTATAAAGACCAGCAAATTTTTTTAATATAAAATATTTTCTAAAGCCACTGTAGAAGAAACCATCTCCTCTTGTGGAAGTAAAAACTAGAAACAAGGAAAGCTCAGATCATAGATGTCTTACAAGTTTATAACTGAGACTAAGCTATGGATCAAAAGGAAAAAAAATGTATTGAAGAGTTTCCATGTTTATGGCACAGAGAATTTCTGTGAAACTATGGTGCTACTCTTTCTAGAATAGCAGGTGGCAAAACTAAACTGTCATCTCAGATACGCAGTCACTAATGCCTATGTAGCCATTCTCCTACATCCTTTTATTTTGGGAGTATATTTGATATGAAATAGATATGCAATCACTGATGCAAAGAATAAGAAAATAAATATATCTGGGCTTTTACAGAGCAGATTCACAGTTAACCTCCAAGCTCCCACAAGTACCCATCCAAACTGTGGCCAAGCCCTGGGTATGGGCCGACATCACCCTCCAGCACTCATAGGTCTGCACTCTAACAGGTACACTAAGCTCACCACTGGCTTCATCACCCTGGACAGAAGAAAGCATCATGATCACGACAACTTTCAGGCCACCCATGAATATTTAGAGTCAAGGTTGTAAAGACAACCAGCTTAACAGTAAATTTATAACTAAAACTAAGAAGAAAAATGAAGGGATGTATGTGGACACTTCTACCTTTGTCAAGTTATTCCTGATATTATAAGAAAAAGTCTTGTTTTTACTCACAGTTAGTGTGATACACATCAGTATAAAGATCTAAAATTCCTATTATGGTAAAAAAAAATAGTTCATTTTTAAAATCACATAGAAGTTTTGTAGAAAGGGGAGCACCTACAAAACATTCCCATTTAAGAATGTACAAGACATTCCCAGACCACATCATAGAATATTTCAGAAGGAAAAAAATACCTCTGAGGTAATCTCCTTCATCCTTACAGGAAACAGCCCAAGCTTGCTCCCTTCAGGCACTTCATCTAATCTAGTTTTAAATAAGCCATATAATGAGGCTTCTACAGCTTCCCCTGGGAAGTTATTCTACAGTCTAATAGAACTCATTTTCAGGAAATTTAAATTATTTTTAATTTCCTCCCATTACTTCTAGTTATGTATATCATATTATTCTTCATACAGTAAAACCTTTCTGAAATACAGTAAACAGTAATTTTTTTTGGTAAAAAAAACTAACCCTTACCATCATTAATAAGCTTACTCGTTTCAACAAGGTTTTCTTTTTCAAATTAATTCTTTTGAAAGGTTACAAAGTAAAAACCAACTAAAAATATTTTGTTGTTCCTATGTTTATATCTCATGTATAATAATTTTGTATTGTACAAATATCGCCCACTCAAAAATAAGGATTATTAGTACCAAGGAGATTCATCAGGTGAGTGCCCATTCCCTTAAACTGAAAAATTCCTTGCTGAAAAATACTTGGAGTGTAAGAATAGCAATGAGGCAAAACCTCACTGTAAATTCTTACTGACGAGATGGAACAAACAGTCATTGTCAAAATATGCTCCCTGTTTATTATTAAACCCTTTTAGTTCACCAGATTTACACTCCTAATCATAAATACCCAATACACTTGCTGGGAAAAAGCCATTACACAGCAGATGTGTAGATTTGAAGGAAATGATCTAGGAAAAGGGCTTTTTGGTATTTTAGGGTACTTTCTGACATCATGCATCACATAATGATGACACCCTATTACTGATAGTTCTAATAAAGGACATTTGGCATAGCATGGAGGTAATTGGGTATGTCTATACTACCTCTACACTATATCATAATGTATGTATGTGTTCCTCTAAAGTATCCTGAATATGATATAAAGTTTAGTGCTGAGCACTAATCCAGTTGCCCAGATGGGACCAATCTTAGTTACTACAGAGAAACCATCTGTTCCCAACTGAAGCACTAGTTTAGGTATGTGTAAAACACACCATGCATAATCCAAGAAAATAATAGTTATCAAAGAGTAAGAAGGGCTGGAATAGACCTCTCAAGGCCATTTGGTCCAACTCCTACTCAAGAGTACTGGGGTAACCTGTGAGCAACCATCTGTGCTCAAAACAGGGGCAACTTCAAAGCCAGGATAGGCTGCCAGAGCATTGTTCTGTCAGTGGTTTGTATCTCCAAGAAATGGAAAAACCAGTCTCTCCAGGCAAACTGTGTCAGCACTTAGCTAATCTCACTGGGAGTGCTTTTTTTGTCTTTTATCTGTCTGAAATTTCCCTTGCTCCAAGTCAGGTCCATTGTTCTTCTACCTTCTACTGCACAAACCTGAGAAGTATCTGGCTGTTTTCCCTGTAACTTCAGTTTATGTAGTGAAGACTGACCCAGCCCAGTCTGTGGGTAGATGTCCTCATCACACATACACACGGCTCAATCTGTTGTACATCAGAAGAACAAACATCTGATTTTGGACACATCTTCCCTTTTGTTGCAGAGCTGTCTTCTAGCCAGCCAGTTCCCAGCTCGGACTGTTGTAAGGCATTGTTCCACTCCAGGGGTCCCTCCCTTGAACTTGTGTGTGTCCAGGTTGCTCAAAAGTGGTCCCTAGCTCAATTTTCCTAATCCATCCTCAAATGTGAGAAAGTGTTAATTTTTGATAAAAAAAAATAAAACAAAAAAAACCAAAAACATAATCAGTAACCTTGATTTTAAAAATACATTAAAATATTTCTGAAGAAAACTAAATGCATGAATTAGGGTGCATGGACTAAATGCAACAAAATCTTACAAAAAGAATTAAGTTGCATTGTGTTGTCCAGGTTCAAACTTGTTATTTAAAACACATTGTTCAGCAGCTGCTCTACCTGTAGGCACCTGCAATTACAAGCTGTCTCCCTGTCTGATTTCCCAGTTCCCCAGGCATCAGGAACTAGACTCGCAAGCATGCCCAGAATGATTTCAGTCTCAGCACCTTTCAGTGTTCCCACATACACCCAGCTGAAATCCAAGTATGGCCTTTTTCCAGCTGACATCCTTTAGAGGTCAAGCATCCAAAAAGCAGACATTCTTGACTCCTAGCCCTTAGGGGTCCCCAGTTATGAAATGGCTACTCTGAGAGACCACTCTGTATAACACACGGGCAGTGCTCTTTGCCTATTTTTATTTTCTTTTTTTATTATTATTTTTACACAGAGGAGAGTGTAGCAAACACTTATTAATCCTCAGCTTAATGCTTAAATTATTCACCTAGAAAATGAGAGATGATTTCAGCTTGGCAGTGTCCAAAAACAAACCTTCCATTGCCAAGCTATGATGACATAAGTAACCTTTCCATTCCCTCCATTCCCTTATACTGTGGACGAAGCAGTGAACAGACCAGAAGCAACTGTTTAGAGTACACATCTTAATCCCTCTAGTTTCGTATCCTGGCAGCCAAGCTACCAAATCATACTCTTTTCTCTTTTGCACAAGGAATCCCAAATGCCATCCTGCACTGCTGCATAGCTTTGGAAAGAAGAGAAACTGTTCTTTCTCAATATGTCATAGTTTGTAGGTGCTTTCCATGGGTTGTGGCTATGGGTTTAGTAGGAACTTGTTCTTAGAACTTGTAATAGCAAGTGATATAAACACGCTGTATAAAAAAATGAGCATTATCTTCTTAACTGGCGGATGTATTTTATGAACAACTGTTTACTGTATCAAAGGAGCTGTTTTCAGGTATGTACCTCAGGGAATGGCTGCATAGATAGATGTCCCTGCTTACACTCCACACAATGCACCTTACTTTAGAAAGGTGTGAAACTTAAAATACATTCTCATGCTTACGTTTTTCCATGTCCAAATATGTAGATTGTTTTAAATCCCACATTGAGACATCAGACTTTTCCCCATACAGCCTACAGGAAGCCTTCATATTCCCCAAAGGTTTCTGTGTCTGGGAAATGAAAACCAAATATTAGATACTGTACAAGCCCTTTGCTGGATCTAGTGCCATAAACCTTTCCTAAGGCATTCCTTCTTATTAAGCACAAATTAAGGCTTATGTTTCTCTAAACCTTTTCATCTGGCTATCAGACCAGACTCCACAGCCCATGGCATGAGGCAGATTTTTCAGGTTATGTTCTTCATGATTCATGAGTCTCAAGGGAGAAATGCCTAAATCAGCCAACTAGAAACACTGACCAGAGGCACCTGAGATGCCACCCTTCTTTAGCCAACTTCTGCTGCATCCACTCATTCACAGCCCTTCAGCTCATAAAACTAGAAGCCTAATTTGCCTCATACTCTACTGTGCTTTATCCTTTAAAACACAAAATGAGGATACACTCTGCTATGAATTAGGCTGGTACAGTCATTCCAAGTGAAGAAAATGCAAAGCTAATTCTCTGTTTCAGACTAAAGTTGGTCTTTTTCTTATTTTTCTTTAATTTTTTTCAGGTGCATGCTTTAATCCAAGAGCTATCAGTCATTTGATCTCTCTTGCTAAAGGTGTCCCGCTTTGCAGAAAAGGATTTAAGATTAATTAGGGGAAATAAAGGGTGCAAAATGCAGGGAAAATGACTGGATTATAAAAGTCCTAGTGTCTGCTCCGAGAGTTGTTTCATCAATGAGTGTTTCCTATAAAAATGCACAAGAATTCCTTTGAGGAGAGACTGGAGCACAGGTTTCCCCCTGCTCAAGAAATTGTCTAGTTCCTAGACTCAACTCCTGTGGCTAGAGAGACGTATCACAGCTCTTTAATACTTTTTTAGTACAGTAAAACAGCTTCAAGGGGGTGAGTAGCAAGCTTAAAGCCTGAAGGTGGGAAATGAGAGATGAAGGTTTGAACCCTTGGAGGCAGAAGGGGGAATACCGGCTTAATGCAAAAGTAAGTGAAATTCCATGTTATATGGAATGTCAGATTAGAGGAGATCAATGGCTCCATGGCTTAAAAGAAAATGAACATAATTAAAGGGCTTGATCATATATTATGTGTTAAGTTCAAACTCCTATGAAATCAGGGTGATTAAACACTAAAGAATTAATCAGAATCAAAGTCTGTCAAATAGTGTTTTCTCTCTTAACACTTCGGTATTCCTTTAAAGTACAAAAAAAAAAAAAAAGAAGAATATTAAACCCATTTAAACCCCACTTTTATTCCATTTCTTTATATTTGCAGCAAAATAATTTCACAGAACTAGGCCTAATTATATTTCAGGGTCACCCAGTAGGATTCCTAATGTTTACTGCTCACTAAAAATTATGCTGCAATCACAATTTTAATTCCTTCATTATGCAGATCTAGACATAGTAGTCCTAGAAACTTTCTTATTAAATCTGCAGGAATCAAGATAGCTGTCCCTAAAGTCAGTTCAGAGCTCAATAAACATTTTCATGATTTTGTTTTCACAGTGTTTATTGTGGGAAAAAAATGATTCTTGAAATAAAAAAGATGAGATTTTAAAATGTGACTAAACAATCCAGAAAAACAAATTTAGCAGACATTAATGGGAATGTGCATTTTTAAGTGCTTTTTTAATACCCGGTCTGCAAACACAGTATCCCTCTCTACAGACATCACGATTTTGCTACCAAACACTTTCTTATACCAGGCATTCCCTAAAAGAGCATCTCCAACCTTTTCCTCACACTCTGCCTAATCATCAAATCATAGAATGGTTTAGGCTGGAAGTGACCTTTAAGGCTCATCTAATCCAATCCCTGTGCTACACACAGAGACATCTTCAACTAGGTCAGGTTTCTCAGAGCCCTGTCCAAACTGTTCTTAAATGTCCCCGGGGATGGAGCATCCGCCACCTCTCTGGGCAACCTGTGCCAGTGTTTCACTGCCCTCACTGCAATAAACTTTTTCCTTACATCTACCCTAGATTTGCCCCTTTTTTAGTTTAAAAACATTACTCCTTGTCCTATTGCAACAGGCCTTGCTAAAAAAGGTTGTCCTTGCTTAACTTTCTTTAGTCCCCTTAGGTACTGGAAGGCTGCTAGAAGGTCCCTGTGCAGCTCTCCCTTATTTAAACTCAAGCCCAGCTCTCTCAACCTGTCTCCATAGGAGAGGTGCTCCAGCCCTCTGAACATCTTTATGGCCTCCTCTGGACCAGCTCCAACAGGCCCATGCCTTTCCTGTGCGGAGTGGAGAGCTGGATACAGTACTCCAGGTTTCAGCTTTTCTCGGGACATAAGCAGAGAGATCTTCACTTAAATGACATTTAAAAGCCGGGTGAACGCTGCAGGCGCCTCCAGGAGCGATCCCCGCACACACAGGGCCGGCAGGTGTCAGTGCAGCTCACAGGATCCATCCACAGGATGCGCACTGGCAGGAGTGCATCCCTATGATCACTTTGCAGTTATAGACATTGGTGAAAGAACCAAGTACACTGATGAGTCTATAGTAAAGAAATGCTTCATTCCAGAAGCAAGGCTTTGGAAGTTTGGAAGCCATGTGTCAGACCACGTTTGTCAGAACTTTATCCACTTGAGTGCTGAAAAATACCAAGGATGGAGATTGCCCAGAGAGATGGTGCAATCTTCTCCAACACTTGACTCTCCTCATTCTGAAAAGGTTATGCTTTTGTCTAAATCTTTCATTTCCATTTATGGCCACTTGTTCCTGCTACATTTGTATTTCTACTGACCTGTTTCTCCAGCCTCTCCCTCTAGATTGCTGCCTGTGGTCCTTTTATATGTATCAGCTGATTCTCCCAACTTAATATGATCTGCAAACTTGGTAAGCAAATACTCCATTGCCTCCTTATCACAGACAGAGTGAAGCATTCTCTCTTGAGAAGCAGTAATATGCTTATTGATATAAAACAAGATTTGATAATTTGACAGCAGGTTAACAAAATTCAATGGCAATATACAAATATTTACTGGATAGAGGACAGGATCAGAAAAAAACAAGGAGATCCTGTTAAGCCGCAGGGATCAGAAAAGACCTCCCTGCATTTCAAATTTCTTAGAGGGGTTTAGCTGCAGCTGGATCCAGCCCTAGCGTCAGCCTTGGTCAATGGTATCTGAAGAACTGTATGTGCACAATCAACCCTTTGTATTACGTAGCTAAGACTTCAAAGTTTAGAATGCTGTTATCACTTAACCGAGAATCTGTTGCATCAAGGACTCTCAATTTCAAGGAATCATCTTAGGAGGTGTCCCTGTTCAGTGGAAGACCCTGGTGTGCACCCCATTGTTGTGCAGGAGAGCCCAACAGGCCCTTGGCTCCCCACTATTTATGGAGTAAGATAATTGACTCACAATCATATTTGCATACCAGCCACAGAAATTATGTTTTTCCTAAACCTGATTTAAATCTGGCTTTGACCAGCACTATGGTTGAGGGGAAGGCATTGCTCAGCTTAGCCCTTGGCTATTGTGCTATTATCTGTATATCCTGAACCCACCACACTTTCTGGTGGCTCAGGTCTGAACACATCTCTGGAGACAAAGCACAGGTACTCCTAAATCAGCCAGAAATGTCCAGCAAAATCAGCAAGACGTACTTCCTCTAGGGAGTAACAGTGCACGGTAAGTTACTAAAACTCAGTTAATACTATCTTAAAGCTCCATTAGGGAAAAAATAGAAAAAACTACACACCCCTCTTGCCCTCCGTGTTACAATGGCACTGTAGCAGTTTGCCCACCTGGTATGTAAGGCCTCTCTGCCTCCAGTGTGCCAGCGAGACCACACCTGCCCAGGACAAAGCAGAGGCAGGATAAGCTTGGTGTGCACCTCACCTTGCAAACTGCACAGGCAGAAAGACAGTGCCATTTCTACAGCACTCAAAAGCAAACCCTAATTCAGCACAGGACTGACATAACCCATGCCATAGCTGCTGGCACAGAAGGCAAGGATTGTTCCTTGGCACCATCCCACGAAGAACATACTGATGTAGTTTCAGATGTTTCCCAACCACAAAGGTCAAAGAAAGCTTCAAAATACTCACAATGTCTTAGGCAAGTAGCACACAGAAGAACTTAATTCATTTATTAATAGTAGTATTTATTTTATTCATGACAGGCAGTATTCACAGAACATTTTTAATTCCAAACAAATGAAACCAGTTCTCTGTCACTTTCATGGATGAAAATAATCACAGTCATCAATGACGCAGTATAAATAAACACACACATTTAGGAAATACAATCAACTGATAAACAATGGTTTCAAATTAAATGTTACTAAAGAAGTTTACTATTAGGAGAAGTAGTATGTGTGTGTTCAGCATCATACTTGCCATAAAATAAATAGGAAAACTCAACTAAATTCCCACGCCTAACTTCCACATCTTAAATAAATGACAACTTCTTTCAACTAGGTTCTGAGTATACTTCTCTACTTACAAGAAAAATGTTGTTACAGATGAGCCTGGGAATAGGAGATGTACACACTAAAAAAAGAAAACTGGGCATAAGATACACACCCAGACATCACAGCAACGTTAATAATCGTAACACATCTGTGTAACGGAGTTCCGAAAATTTGCATCAGAAGTGGCAACAAGACATTCTCTGTATTTACAGCTACAGTATAATCCTGACAATGCTTTCAATTATCCAGTTTTTACTTGAAGCACTTTGAGTATCAGACCTTCAGGAAAGGAATTACTATCACAAGGTAGTTTCACTGCGAGTTGAAAATAGAATACACATTCTTGCAAATAAATCTAATACTTTCAATTTACAGAACATACAAATAGTACACACACAGCTGTTTTTCTCAATCATTTGTCACTTCTAGGCTCCATTTTGCAACATTAGGTAAGTGACATTCTACAACTACATGTAAGTACAAT
Source organism: Neodrepanis coruscans (assembly GCA_013400695.1). Taxonomy (NCBI): domain Eukaryota; kingdom Metazoa; phylum Chordata; class Aves; order Passeriformes; family Philepittidae; genus Neodrepanis; species Neodrepanis coruscans. The sequence continues at coordinate 10,522 of VYZS01043852.1, read as the reverse complement.
ACACATTAGCAAAAAAAACCCAACTCAAAATATGCACATAGTGTATTAACGTACACAACAGGGCTGAATTTAGGGTATCAAAATGATTTCTAAAAAGATAACTTTTCCAACTGAAAGACAGACAAAAGTTAGCATGAGAGTTAATTAACCCTTAACTGTCAGTGCCTCTAGATGAAAATTATTGCTTGGCACTACAATGTTCAAAGCCCTGCAAAGAAAGTGTAGTTATCATTCAACATGAGTAATGGTGCACAATACAATTCCTGTGTTTTATCCTAAGAACAAGCAGTATGTCAAACTATTAACAAAGAAATGTGCCAGGTAAATTTAGTATTTTAGGTAGGAAAACCTTGAAATTCTGTAATATAAAGTTAATCACAAATGGCTACCAAAAAAAACTCTACTTAATCACACTTCTGACACTTTAGATAGTATTTACTTAAGAAATTTTATCTTACACATTGTCTTGTTACTAATGTGCATTTTTCACTTGTACATTGAAAATATTTACACGCTTTCTCCATAAATAATTCACCAGCAGTTGGTATTGTCTTACATCTTATTTATTTTGCTTTCCCTGACATGTCTCCCTCCCTTAAAAAAATTAAGTTCTGTTTTCTATATAAAACTTTCATGTTTTCACATGAATTAAATACATCATGATATGAAGCGGGCAGGGGGGATGTGTGTTCTTGCTTACTTATAGCGATGCATTAGATGTGTTATCTATCATTAGGGTTGTATTCATTTTCTCACTGAAATTCTATCAATCACAGGGCATACAAAGAAAACCCTTCATACTTCAGGCCTCTTCATGCTTTCTTTGTCCAAACAACTGAGGAAGGAGGTGAGGGAAAAAAACTGAAATAATTAAGTAAATCATAAAACCACCTGAAAAATTCTTACAATTTCAGAATGGATACTGAAAAAAAAAACCCAAATAACTTTCTAAGACATATACATCACTTTCCAGTTCTGAAATTTCCTCCTCCTACAAAGAAGGAAAAAAAGAAAAGACTGAACGCTTCCCTTTAAGATACAAACGATATCTTGACTTGACAGTGTCTTGACAATGTGCATGGAGAAAACTTGGTCTCCTCAATCTGTTGCTAGATGCGGAGGAGGATGAAGAAGAGAGATCTGTGGAACACACACACTCAGGAGAGTGAACCACCTCAACTGTGATGCAATTCAGAAACAGAAGAACCTGAAGATGTATCAATAGCATCTGTAGATAAAAAACTGACAACAACCTAATGCACATCTCACCCATAAATGGGGATCCAGGTTTTTGGATGACTGTTAGTAAATGTTCTCCTAATGAAAGAAGCTATTCTCACACAGAAACTTCAGAATCAGAAACAAAGAGAAAAATGTATTTGGCATCTTTGTTTCCTAAACATCCAAAACAAGGAGACACCACCACTATAAATCAGCTGTTACTGAAAATAAAAGTTGAACACAGAAAAACTGCAAGAGCATTCCAACAGAAAGGTTTGCCAGACACACGACTGTCTAAATAGATCTAAGAGATCTTACAGGGAAAAAATATACACCAAGGGCATATTTGGGTTTGTTTGTTTTTTGCATTGAAGTAGTGCTTTCCTAACTGAAGTCTACACATTATTCAACTGATTCTTTTGACAGTATCTTCACAGTCTTCCCAGCCTGCTGAACATCAGAACCGCAAATCTCAGCCAATGCTTCTATTAGCAGCTTTACTCTGTATCATGTCAACTTTTCTTATCATAATGGTGAAAAAATCCAAGCATCTTCACAGTGTTGTCCGCCTTTTGCAGGTTTTCTTTTCTGTCAGTATTGTATGAACTAAAATCCTTTGTTAACAACATTCCAGCAGCCACTGCACCAGACTTCCTTATTTGAAACTTTATTATAGCAAGCCTAGTGCTTCAGATAGCTTTTCTCTTCTTGGCCTAACATCTGTCAGCAAAATCAGAATTTTCATCAGAATTATACTATGGTTCACAAAAGGAAGCACACTAACTATAATCTGGGCATTTAGGCTGCAAATCTCTTTCTTCTGATTTAAGGCTGTCAACTGGAATGGGGCAGCATCTACTTTGAGAGCAGACTGCATGGCCAGCAGCAATTAAGGCATCAGCTATGCTGCTGTCCTCATACAGAACATCCACCTCTAATTTCATTTCAGAGCCATAGTGGATAAAATGAAATATCAGAACTGGTTTAAGAAGGAGCTTCTGAAACAGAATTATGGCTTCATCACTCCAGTGTTCCCCCTTGGCAGGAACTATATCATGCAAAGAGCAAGAGTGTGCCAAGCGTGGAAAGTAAAACAGACTTTCCGGAGTAACTTTAAGTTTATGGATTTCAGAATAAGGGATGCTCCTCTGAAAGCCATAATCAATAAATGTAAGAACAACAGACTGACTTGCTACTTCACTAATTTCTGCCCTGTACCATTCTGCTTTCAGTCCAAACTTGACCAAGCAGCTGGCACCAAGGACCACATGTTCTTTTGGCAGAGCTGGCAAGTTGTCAGGAAGGTCAGAGAGCAGCAAGGACAAGTTTCGCATGGAATCAAAGAAGACTTCAAACTGGATGCTGAAATTTGAAGGATCAGTAACTGCAGTTGCAAACCCAGGATACGTTCTGCCACTTCGCAGAAGTGTCCACATGACTGAATTTATCTTGAATGGCCTATCAATCTCCTTACAGTCTGTACTACTGGATTTTTCTGGTCCAACAACTGTCCGACAATGACTTAAGAGCTGGTCCAAATACTCCTGAAGCATAGTTTCCCCTATTAAAATATCTACCTCCCAGACACCAGAGGATTTCAAATATCTCAAAAACAAGATCCTTATTTCATAATCTAGGAGTGTAGTTAATACATGGTCAAACTGAATTTTCTTCAGGTGTTTAAACCAAATCCATTTACAAAATACAGCTTGTTTAGGAATACTTTTAATCTCATCACTGAGCATCTTTGCATTATTTAAGGACACCATTTCATACATGCCATAATCCATGAAAAAAACTAGCATTAACTTCTCCCTGACAAATTTCTCTATCACTTTCGAACGATACCACTTTAAGTTCTTTTTAGATTGTGTCAAGCATTCCAGTCCTTTTTCAATGTCATCAATTCTAAGCAAATCACTTATTTGCGCTTCTTTGTCAAGCATTACACTTAACTCATGTAATGTTTGCAAATTTTTAAATAACTGTACATAAAATTCTCCACTCTCTGAAATACTAACTACTTCTGCTGCTTCTACTTGTCCAGAACTTAAAACTTGATGAAGAATACTTAAGGGGTTTTTGGAAGTATTTTTCATCCCAATAACCTCAATTTTATTTTGACCACCTAAATCATTCCCAGACTTTCTGTCTTGAACATTACTGTTTTGTTTTGGCTCATCATCCCAATGAGCCATTTGTGCATTTTGCCACCTCATCCTTTCTATTTCCTGAATAAGGTCATTAGACATAGATTTTCCATCACAGATTATATCTATTTCCCACTGATCTCCATGTTGTTGTAAGAACTTGCAAGTAACTGGCTTATTACTTACATCTGTTATAAAATAAGCAACACTTTTCTTAGCCCAGCTTTCATCAGGAACACTTTTTACACTGCTAAGGAAACAATGAACACTAAATCTCGGCAGAGTTAAGAACTCTTCTGGAATCCTACAGATTTTTGATGAATTTACAACTGCAGCATTACCATAGTCAATAAACTCTACCTCAAAGGAGTTTCCCAATTTCAGAGTTTTAATAAGTGCTCTGTAATAAAAAGAGTCAGTCTCGTGCTCTGCAACAATAAGATCCCCTACCATGAGATCATTTGAGCAATTTTCAAGACCATTATTCTCCAAGCTTTCATTTAAATCATCTGCTAATTTTATTATTAAGTTTTCATCCTCTGCAAGGTGAATATAGAAACTCGACAGACTATTCATATGAGAAATATAAGCTGCGACTTCAGTATTCACCTGTATATCACGTTGAGGAAGACTGATTAATGTAGGTGTATTTTTATTACTCCTTTCCTGCTGACCTGTACAATTTAGTCTTTCATTATGAGATTCAGAGAGAGCATTTACAGTTACTTCCTTTGAAGGTAAAGCAGAATGAGAGAGTGACTGACAGACAGGGTTTCCAACCAGTGGTTCTCTGTTCTCTAGAACAGCACTAGAACCACTTCTAAAGCCTGGCTCTTCACTGTTTTGTAAAGTTTGCTGTTCTAAGGATCCACTACACAATTTCGGTGTGCTACATAGAGCTGGTTCTTCATCTCTAAAATTCCCTCCAGTATCTGTCTGGTAATACTTACCATATACTTCACATTTCACTTCACTTTTCAACTGAAGTATTTCAGCATTTTTAACACTTTCTTTATTCATTTCTTTGTCATCATCCATGTGACATCTTATTCCTTCATTACGTCCAAATTGTTCGCTACAGCTTTTCTGCACCAACTCTTCCAATATTTTTTCCTTAAGTTTTTGACTTACTTTGAGCTGTCCATCATACAACTCCACAATGATCTTTCCATCTGATTCTCGGGATAAAATGACAGCCTTCAGCAGTTTACCAAGGAATGTTTCCTCAAACCATCTAGTAACGCTTGCTGGAATTTTTGTCTCCTTAAGATCTGACAGATAGCATTTAATAGCTTGCATGGGTGTGAATATTAGGTCTGTGGCAGAGTCTGGAATGGGCATCAACTGGTCTCTCTCTACCATACTTTTATTTCCAAAATCTACATAGTGAGCCCATAGATAGGACGTTGATTCCACAGGAAAAGCCAGAGCTCTGTAAAAGAGACCATCTTCAAAATATCTGGCTATACATAATCGTGTATTGCTGGTATCACACTTAGCATCATTTGGCATTTTACTTATATCACCAACCTTCTTCATCAATGCCTCTACAGTTTCAGTGTTTCGATTAAGCTGACAATAAAATTTTGAAGAACTACTTATGTGAGTTATATAAACCTCCTCCTCACTTCCAACTTTTATATTAAAAGACGAATAGCAAAAACTGTAAAGACAACCCAAAGATGCAAGGTTTCTCAGTTCAATATATTCAGATTGGGCGAGACCACGTTCTCTGAGGAATTCCTCTGTACTAGTAAGCGGAGTCTGTAAGTCAACTACATTGCACAAACAGTTGGGGCTCACAAGAACCAGAGCATAAATGATGCAAGTCAGTTGTCCTTTAGAAGAAGAAATTAAATCTTCAAATTGTCTATGCACTTCTTCAGAACAATTAAGCGAGTCAGTCTGTAAGAGTACATTTTTAAGTCCACATCGAAATGCTTGACTTTCCAGAGTTAGGAAATCTGGAAGAACAGCCTGGAGATCTTTAAGTAAAACTCTTTCTCGATAACCATAGTCTACAAAAACCACATCAACTTCATTTTTGGATACCTGCTGCACAACAGTTGCTCTGTACCACTTCCCATCTTTGGGAGATTGAGCAATACAGGCAACCTGTCCACTTTTGTAAACACTGGTATGATTGTTATAGTAAGTCTGAATTTGTCCCATTAAGTTATTTAGCTCTGGCAGGTTGCTTTGCAACTGACATGAAAAATCTGATGGGGAAAAAATGCAAGAACACACCACCTCAAAAACAGCTCCTGGTTTAAACACATACTCTTTATAAAATAACTTTTCCTCACATACTGATTTTTGCATTTTAGATGCAACATCTTCTCCAAAACAGGATGGCACAACAGCTTCTCTAGGCACTGGAGACACATTTAATGATTTTTCCTTTTTAGGTGCATCTGCATTTGAGGACATCTTACTTTTACAAATACCACCAGTGCTCTCTGGATTGATTTTTGATTTTTTACATTTGAGATAATTCCGGCTGTACCTTTTTTTTGCCGACCTTGGAACAGAATCTGGTGTTTTTTCCCGATATTCAGCATATCCAGTTTGAACCATACAGGTGGCAACATCTCCTTGATGCAAACCAGCATCACACTGCAGATTAACAATGTACTTGTTGTTTTGCTTTCCAGTGACATGAAGCAGCAGTTGTTTGTTCAGCACTACACTTTTAAAGAAATCAGTTTCTTTTTTAACCCACACACCATCAACAGGAAATGCACAAGCAAGGGAACAACATACAGCTAAAGCTGGTAAATCAGAAAACTCAGGAAGCAGTATTTTCACATCGTGACCAGGTACTGTGTCTGTGTTCCCAAAATCAAAAAAATGAACAGTAATATTTACAGAAAGCACTTTTGTGATAACAGCCCGGTAATAATACCCATCTCTGCTATACCGAGCACAGCACAGCAACCCAGGTTCTGGCTTTTTAAGGACCATTTCATCAGCTCCACACTGAGTGTATGCCTGGGCGATATTTTCCATCAAGGCCTGAAACTCATCCTGGTATCTATATGTTTGAATCCAAAAGTCAGATGGATTTATGACATGTACCACAAAAGCTTCATAGGAAGAATTCATTTGCAACTCTTCTTTTTTGCAGTGGCTGAAGAAAGAAATATCCCTATCAGGGAGGCAGGTTTTTGTCTCTTTATTTCCAGTATAATTCTTAAATGAATTGTATCTCTCAGGATATGGTTTGTCCTTTACATCAATACTTGTGATGTTTGTTTCCAAAAGCGAGACACATGATACAGCTGCCTCATTCAGGTTTTCTGGATGCTCAGCATTAATTCTAAGATTTTGTTTTTGCAGCGTAGTGTAATACAAGCGTTCAATGTTATTGTATAAATCAACATGGACACACACAGAAGTTTGTCTTATCAAGGCCTGCACAAGTTCTTTCAGCTGAGATTTCATTGCTGTTTCATCCTGACTACCAAAACAAGACAGAGCACATGGAAATGAAATCATTGGTAATGTCATGAACTCAACTTTAAGTTTCTGAACACAACTAGGTGGCACAGCCTCAGTAATGCCAAAATCCATAAACCAGACCTCCACGTGGTCAGAGAGAAGTTGTTTTATCACTCCTCTGTGCCACTGCCCATTTTGCCTTTTTGCAGCACAGAGCAGCCCTAAACTATCACAAGACGTATTATTTTCTCCAGTGAGAGCTTCATAGTGCAAATGCATCGCTCCTGTCAAATCTTCCAGCTCTTTCTGCCATTTCTGTACCTGACAATAAAATTTATTTGGGCTTACTGCACCAGTTATTTTTACATTTTCCTTACTGCCAACAGGTAGACATGGAAAGAGTTCATCTGGAACATGCAAAGAAGCTGTTAGTTTCTCAGAATTATTTAAGGTAAGCAACTCCCTGACTGGGTAGTTCTCCTTCAACAGTTGTGGCATTCTCTTACAAAGCACTCCTTGTGGCAAAACTCTTAAAGTTTCTACAATAAGACAAAATGATTCTCCATCAATAAATTTACCTAACTGCAGTTCAAGAACAGCAGAAATAATCTTTGGCACTTCTAGAATAAACAGATGGTATGGTCTAACAGCCTTCACATGACCTGTAATCTGTAATCCTACCAGAGATGAAAAATAGTTAATGGCTTTTGGACCCCATTGTTCTCCAAGAGGAAGTATGCTTGCAAAAACACCCAAAACCACCTTTGGAGGCAGCTGAAACAATTCCTCACAAGCTGCAGCAATACGTGTTTCCTCAACCACCAACACACGTCCAGTGTCAATAAGAAAAACCTCATAGATGTTCCCTTTCTTTCCCAGAACTCTTCCTCTATGCCACTCGCCTTCTGTGTCTTCCACCAAACAGGATCCACCAACACCCACGTCATCTTTCACCTTGAACACGCGCTGTATCTCATTCTGCAGGATGTAATAGTCAGGCTCACACCCTTCACTGTACTGAGCGTGGAACACGATAACCAAGCACTCAGGATGGCACTCTACGTGAGTTATCTTCAATTTCTTATCTACCAGGTCTGGTAAAGGAGTCAGAGATTCCATCCTGTCTGTAAAGAAAAGGAGTATGATCATTCCAGCAGCTTTCCGCGTTTTTTCTTTGCAACTAATTGCTTATGTGACATTTGTTTTCAAAATGTTTTAATAGCATATTATCAAAATTCTATACTAATTAAATTGTGTACTAATTAATTGTATACTAAACATTTTTTTATGCAACAGGGATACACATGACACAATTCTCTTTGTAAAGATATGCTCATGTAACACGAAAAAAATACCTCTGGATTCACTCTTGTGACTACAGACTAATTTTATCATTTAAGATTAATCTCTAACCAAAAATTTGCTCCTAGAATAACACAGAGAATTTAAGATTATATCAGAAACCTGGATGGGGGAGGGGGTGGGTAGAGGGAGGTAACAGACATGCAGGAATGTGGAATATGGCAGGTCAGGCAAGCAGGACGACTGTATTTCTTCTCAAAGAAAATTATGTCTGCTTAAAAAAAAAAGAGTGGAAAGCAATTCATGTCATTTATGTAATGTCTGTTCATCTCACAACTGCTACTTACATCAGTAAATTTAACTGCAAATCTCTCCAAAGGAGATACAATTTAGTGTTTCATTGTACTGGAACTGCAGTTACAAAGAAACTCTACCTGCAAAACTACTTCCAGTCTGTTTCTCTTTCTTCTTAACACATCAGTGATCGAGGATTCATCCCCCCTCACCCTGCTTTTTCTGTCTAAATCACTTCTTCACATCACTGACATCTTACAGCTCTGTGCTTCACTATTCACTTACTCTGGCTCTCTCTGTAAGTTATAGAAATAGCATATTTTAAATTCTCACAATTAGAAGGACATACTGAGCACATCAACTATGACCAACATTTCTGCACTCCCCATCAAGAAGTAACTGTGCCAGCTGTGTTTTCTTAATGTCTCAACACTCCAATTCTGACAGTTTAAGTATCTTCAAAACCTTTCGATGTTTTTTTGATCCTCATCTATAAACTGGTCTTCAAGCTCAGCTTCGACTTCAATTTACACCTCAATGATTCAATGGATCTGTGATTTCACATTGTTTAAAAAAGCTGTGCATGACCATAATGTCACCAGGAAATTCCATTAAATAAACTTCTGTTCTAAAAATGTAACCAGAGGTAAAAAAAATCAAATGTAAAGACAGTGGATAAACATACAAGGACAGACTGGGAAAAAAACTCTATTCCTGAATTTTTATGCAAAACTGAAAGTTAAAATTTTCAGTTTCAACTACAAGTTTTTAGGACAAGATCCTCCTCAGCCCACAAAATTGTGCAGTGGAACTGCCATGAGAGTTTTCGTCACAAGCACACACATAAAGTGATTCCACAAGCTCTCCTCAGAACAAATATTAATCCCTTTCAAGCTAGCTCTACAAAAAACAAAAAAACACACAAAACCTCTAATAAATAAATGAGTATTCCTACTGTAAAGCAGAAGGGCAGAATATAAAATACCCAAAACCACCATCCACCAAAAAAACCCTGTCAGAGTAAAAGCAGCACCAAACCCAGACCTGCAAAATACCTGCTCCAAAAGGCCTTTTTTAACATTTTTCATCATAATATAAAGCTAAATTCTGTTGTGGGGTTTTTTTTTAATAAAAGAAAACGGGCTTCAAGAAATGGTTCTGTCTGCCTGGAATAAACACTTAATCATTACAGAGAATCAAACTTTTGAAGGGTTATCACTGATGCTATGGGCCTTTTTTTTTTCCCTCACTGAAACAAAACCCTGCTTGCATGAACATACATCAAATTAAAACAACCTGTGCATCATCATTTGCTTGCCTGTGACCACAGCCCAAACAACAGCAACACACTCATACAGCCACATTTCTACAGTTCTCAAAATGACCTTTTGTTATTTACTCACATTTCCACCACTTAAGGCTGATTCACTCAGAAGACATCTTCTAAAGGAAACACAGCTCACTTACTAACAGTTCTGCATCTCTCTGAAAGGAAAAATGGTAGAAAAATCATTAGAAAAACATATGTAAAAAAAATCCCTTTACTACTTCTCTCACTGAGAGCAGCCCCAAGGATAAAACCTTGGGTGTTTGCTCATAAGAAGCTCAATAGGAGCCAGTGCTGTCTACTCACAGCCCAGAAAGCCAAACACATGCAGGGAGGGGATTCTCCCCCTCTGCCCTACTAAGGCTCACCTGCAGTACTTCATCCAGCTCTGGGGTCCTCAGCACAGCAAAGACGTGGACATCAGATGTTAGACCAGGTCCAGAGGATGACATGGAGGTGATGAGAGTGTTGGAGCACCTCTCCTTTGGAGACAGGCTGAGAGCTGGGTCCTGGAAAAGCGAAGGCTCCAGGGAGACCTTACAGAACTTTCCAGTACCTAGAGGGGCTACAAGAGAAATGGAGAGGGACTTTTACAAGGGCATGGAGTGATAGCACAAGGAGGAATGGCTTTAAATTGAAAGAGAGAACAGTTTTAGATTAGATATTCGGAAGAAATTCTTTACTGTGAGGGTAGTGAGGCACCAGCACCGGTTGCCCAGGGAAGCTGTGGATTCCCCACCCCTGGAGTGCTCAGGGCCAAAGTGGATGGTGTTTGGAGCAACCTGGT
>VYZS01043851.1:11426-34444 GCA_013400695.1 Neodrepanis coruscans | reverse complement strand
GGAAGTCATCACTTCTGCAGAAGAAGGAGACCCGGGGTTTTCACCTGAGTAGTTGTTGCCACCTGGGAAGATACTACGCTAGAGCCAGGGCTGAAACTGGTCTACCTACCCCATCACCATCTGCTGTATTTACTGTGAATAGCCAGCTCTAAACTGATAGAAACATATTTGCATGTCAAGTACAGCACAATGCATTTGCCTTTTGTAGTTGGAGTGAATGATTATACATCATTTAGGCATTTGGGGATGCCAGTGCCAACTTAAACGTTCTTGACTCTTAGAGTGCCAGTGCTAGTCACATTCAGCGTTTGCAGAGGTAGGTGTCACTGAAATGTAAACCCCATATGCATAGTGGAAAGCCCTGTTCTCCCAGACAACAGGAAATAATAAAGACAAGGCTGAGGCCTAAGCATAGTTTCATGAAAGTTTCTGTTCTGTGTGATAGAGCCTGGTGCACCAGTTTTCAGAGCACCTGAACTTTGGGATGAAGTTTTGAACTCAAAAGTGTACATCACACAGATGCTCTGGTGACTATGTTTCACATTATCTGGAGATTTTGGTTTCAGAAGTGTATTACCTGGATGTTGAATCTGAGCTGGTGCCATCTGACCCTGCACTCAGGTGAGTAAACCTGTATTTTTAGCCTTCTGCATTCCATCATGAGTGAAGTAGTATTCAGAATACTATTGCTTATGGAACTTTTCTTTCTTCCATGCCCCTACTCTTCCCTTTTGTCCCAAAGCTGCTAGTCAGTTTGCGTGAAGCTGCCCTAGATCTGTCTTTTTATATGCAGTGATATCTCTACTGTATTTCATTATTTTATTATTTAGAGTTCTAAGCAAAGAGAACTCCATGGTTCTCAGGGTACTAATTGCAATCTGGCAGAGCAGTCATGGACTAGCTGGACTAGCCAGACTGCTTCCACTGAAAATCATTGTTTCCAGACTGTAGTGTAGAGCAAGGCAGATGCATTCATGCAGGGCTGTCCCTGCAGTAATAAACTAGCACTAAGTTGGTTCTGCACGGAGCCATATGATGTGTCTCCACCTGTGGTGAGGTCAGTCTGGAAGCCAGATAAATTGCCAATAAATAACAGAGCAGAGCTGGCTATGTATGTGAAGTGCCATAAGACTGTATTTTTAAAAATAATGACAATTAAAGAATGTAATGCTCCAGCATTACATTTGATAGATAGTAAGAGTTTATTTGGCCTGCAAAGGAATGAAGACATTTAGCACCTTCCAGAAGCAGACCCTAAATGTCTTGCTACCTATGAGGGTTCAGTATTTCACTTACAATGCACTTCAAGGAAAATAGAAGCCAGCTGAGACTTGTGGTTGATACATGAAAGCTGTGATTTACCAAAATTTCCTCCCTGATATGAAAGGAAACTCTTGGAAGTAAAATGAACTGAAATACCTATTTGTAATGATCCTGTCAGGGCTAGAGAATGGGATAGCATTGTTATCTTATATGTTTTGTGGGAAATAGTATAAAAAATATCTTAAAGATTTCTCTAAATACATTTCCATTTCTCTGATGTTTGTAGGTCAAGAGTAATTTCCTTTTTCTCTGATGTATGAATGTGGCTGTTTTGGCAGGGGTCAACCATTGCCATAAAATTAACACTAGGACCCAATCCTAACAGGATTTAAAATGTCAATACAGAATGGAGCAATGAATCTGTTGAGAAAGAAGCCATTTGTTTGATGTTCAAGACATGCCCTACAAGTCTCACAAATCAACTGGGAATTGCTAAGGATTTGGTGCACTTTAAGACTTGACTTAGTGCAACAGCTCATCAGTCAAGGGATTGGATGTTGCAGTAGTTTACAAGCCCAGAAAGCCTGTCTACCCCCTAGACAGTTGCTCTTTGTGTTTCCCTTTTTACATTTCTTTCTTCAGTACACTATAGGGAAAGTCACAAGAAAATATCCTCTCATCAACCAGTAAAATTTCCAAGTGAACTGTTCTTAGATTTTCTTAACTTAACAATTGTGTGCTTAAACTTGATATAGTTTGTACAAAACAAATGCAAAATAAGATGTTCTGCTAGAGCCCTTGGAGTGTGTTTTCAGCAGTGGTTTAATAGAATGATAGTTAAACTCAGTTATTCATATTCTTTTAGAAAAATACAAACAATATCTTTCTTGGAAGCACAGATGACATTACCTTCTCTGAAATATAACTATGACATATGCCCTGTGGGGTAGATGGTAGCAAGAAATTAGAGGAAAGAAATCACTCAGATTGGGTCTGGTCAGACCTATTGACTGCAATTAGCTTGTGTAAACACGCTCAATATCCATTTTATTGAAGGCTTTCATGTACAGATAATCTGTTGGTTAATAGGAAGGATATCAGATGAAAGGAGATTACCTTGAGCAAAATTGTATAACATCCATGTTGCCCAGTAATTATAGTTGGTGCTGGTGAGTATAGGGAAACGTATGAATGACCATGCTGGACGAAGCCAGAAGTTTGCTCTGAGCAGCCCAGTGTCTTGCAGCAAGGGAAGTACATAAAATCAGAACATAAAGAAAACGAACTTTTCCCTGATCATTCTTCTCAGGTTCAGCATTTTAAGGAACTTCCTGAGAAAACGTTTGCATCTAGAAAGCTATGTGGAGCAGCTGCCTCTGAACTTAGCCTGCACAAAGTTGCTTTTGAACTCTGCTCCGCTCTTGGCCACCTCCGTGTTCTGTAGTGACAAGTTCCACACTGTAATTACACAGTGTGGAAAATAATTTGCTTTGAAATGTGCTCTCTGAGTACAAAGGCTTTCTTTACATTAAGATGTATGTTAAAACAGTAAAAATGAACAAATGAAAGATCTGTTGTGATATACTACTATAGGATTGATCTCCAAGTGTGTTAATGCTATGCTAGTACATATACTAATGCAATATTAGTCGATTTGCAGGTGCAACTTACACATTTATATGACAGTGTTGTTCTTATTTCCCAAAGCCTTCCAGAGTATATGAATGAGATGCTGTGTTTGAGCTGCAGTGTGTGCAATCAGAGACTTCTAGTTCCTTTGGGAATTCAGTTATAGCATAACATTAATCTCTTTCAGCTCCTGTAGTTGAGCAGGTGAAAACTGAAAATAATTATCAAATCTGTTACCACCGTAATTGTGTGAAACCTCTGAATATGCTTGCACTGCAGCTTGCTAACATAGTTTGCAATTGTCCAAAATGACACGGTGCTTAAAATAGAGAACAGCACTGTTTTCCTCTTGAATTACTGGAAAGCTGAAAACCCAGGTAGTCAATCACATGCCTTTAAAAAGCCACTCATTTTCAGGGTAAACATTGAATGAATTGCTTATTCAGCATATCCAGTGTCCTCCTGACGTGTCCTGTGTAGCTGGGAATGCCAGTAATTGGGCTTAGTGCACTGACTTGTCTCTTTGGACGAAATATGAAGAACTGATTTTACTGGTATTACCTACACTATCAAGAAGGAATGCTGTATCTAAACTGGAGAATTGACACCAAACATTAAATGAAAGCTCCTGATACTTTTTTTTTTTTTTTTTTGGCTGAATACCAAGGATGGCTAAATATAAGATCAGGACTTACTTTCACTTCTTGGTGAAAATTGTTATTAATCTAGTGCCTTTGCTTAACCCTTCTCCTCATTGAGGATTCAGAATAATTTTCAGAAAATCCAGTAACTAATTTTGATCTTATTTTCAGTTAGTACCTTTTTTCTTCTTTTCTTTTTAAACATTCAGCAGAAATCAAAACCTAAAGATGCTCAGAAGGGAGGAGAGTAGTTAAAGAACCACCAGTTGTCACTCAACTAATATGTAAGAAAGTAATGAAAAAATTTGAGCATATAGATTCTGTCCTTTTTTACAATGGGCTTTGTTTGAGATTATTTCATTGATGCATCAACAAAAAATAATAATTACTGGAGCCATAAAGTACTTGGGATTACTCACCTGAAGGGACTTACAGTTAGAGGCTTACAGTCTTGCCTGGGAGATTGGGTTATCTTGGAATAAAAACTAGACAAACCTACCCCTGAAATCTGAACTCCTTGGCTTCCAGAAAAATATGATCAACTGCTACTAGGACAGTTTGGTATCCAAAATTCAGGACATGTTTTCAGTCTTGCATATCTAACCAGGTTACAGCCATGAAAGGTTGCTTGAAGCCCTGGTTTCAGGCCCAGAGGTCACACAGGATTTCAGATCTTCCTGCAGGCAACTGGATTAGGTTTGATCCAGGCTCTGCACATCTTATGCTGAATACTGAATTCTGCATTTTTTGCAGCAGGACCTTGGCTTTAGGATTTCTGCACAGTGAGATAATGGATTTGAATCTCCCTGAATGATTTGGGTCTGAAAAAACAAGCTAGCAGGGTGGAGAGCTGGTGTGTAGGAGCTGCTGGTCCATGCAGGGAGGGCGAAGCCTGCCGCACCACAAAAGGCACATGGCTTCGGTTCATGGAAGGCACATGGTTGCCTAATGCCATGTGGTAGAGTGTGTCAATCAAAGGGTTGGCCTGGTAGACCACCCACGTCATGACCCCTGGAGCCTTTGGTTGGCTTCAGGACCTGTCATTCTGGCCTGCAGGGCACTGAGCTGTCAGTGACCTGAATGTCCCACTGGGGAGGGGTGGCTGCAGTGGCCAGACCATTTAAATAGAGGAGGACATGGGCTCCATCTTACTTTTCCTCTCAGGACCTGCCATCGCCATATGACTTCCACAGGATTCTTTGATGATAGCTATTTAATTCTGTTATTCTAATCTCTTCTTACTTCTATCTTTAGTCTTTTAATTTCTTTTCTTTCTTTCCTTTTCCTTAATCTCTTTTGGGTAACTTACAATAGGCTGTGTTCTATTAAGGTTTGTGCTGAATTGCTTTGTATTGAGTGCTTCTTCCTTAGTTACATGTTACCCCGTAAGCCTTTTGCCAAAATGTTTATTTTCTCACTAAATTAAAAAGAAATCTCCTGTGAAAGCATGTTGCTGTTTTCTCTCTATGTGAATTTGAGGCAATAATGAACTAAATACTTTGCAAAATTTGGCGTGCAAACTTTAAAGCCTTAAATATAAGCAATACTCCCAGTTAAGTTGATGGCTTCAAAACTGGGGTATTACACATACACACCCTGTCAATGCTCTAAATCAATGTGAAATTGAGATTAGATGGTGTTCATGCATAGATGCTGAGTATTCCCAACTATGTTGAATCAAGATATTCCTATGTGGTTTTGAGGACTCCCACAGAAAGGTGTGTAGCAAATTGACATTCCTAGGGCACTGGAGGGAAATCCTGGACACTTTAGGAAAATGTGCAGTGATTTGGAAGATGAAGTTGCATTCCACTGCCATTTTCAGTGAGGTATCTTGGTTGCACTTAGTCCAAGAACAGCAGGCATTCTCAAGCATTTAGGTCATAAAATAACATGGTTTTTTATCGTGAATAAATTCGCGGAGGATTGTTTTTTCTATTTTATTCTTTTCCTTAAGACATCACGAGACAACCAATATGATCAAAAGTGAAGCCTTTATATCTTGAGCATCCGACATATTCCTATACTAATACTATATCTAACTTGCTTACAGCTTCTAATTTTATCACTATTGGCAGACAGTTCTTAGACTATTATTATTGGTTAATAAACTTATGAGCACACTTCTACACATTCTAATTGGTCACATATCCTTACAGCGATGCACGTTGTGTTTGGCTTGTTTTCTTCTTTGTTTAAGTTTCTCTTGCTTATACCAAGGTCAGTTATCTTCTCTTGCATACCTTTCCCTTGAGAAAATCAGGTCAAACTGACCCAAAACATGTTATCACCCAGTTCTCCCATGAGAAAGCCAGACTGTGCAAAATGCTTTTCTCACGAGACGACTAGGCCGTGCTGGATACTCCTTTTTACCAAAATGCTGGGTTGTGCAAATATCTATTATTTTCTAAAAATTTCCCAACAGCTTTTTGTACAAATCACAGAACAAATGGGTCTACTGCCACTGGCTGATGACTGGTGACATTGATTCAAGGTCAGAATTTTGTTATCTTTGCTAGAGACAAGCATGAAGTATTTGCAGGCATGTAATATCCTTTCTCTTATTGAGACATGATAACTTCTCTAGCTGAGGATGGGAAAATACCTATTTCCTTGTGAACAGGCTTGTACTATCAGTCTTGCAAACATGTAGATGGATTGTTTAAAGTTTCTGCATTCCCCTGGAAACTGGAGAGCATGCTAAGTAAAATTATTCAGAAAGTACATCTGTATGTGTACAGTCAGCTTAGGCACATCAATCATAGGTGTGCCTAATTGAAGCTCTTAAGGTTCTGCTTTTCTTATGCTGCCTGTGTAGTTGTAGTGATATGGAGTAAGATTTGATTCATGAGGATGCTGATATTTAGAAGTACTGGCTGTCAGTCAATATTGATTCTGTAAATCTACTGTTGTTGGAACGAATTTGACAGAATTAAAGGTCTAAGTGTGTACCTGTCACTACTCATTTGTCCTTCCTGGCCATTTTTGTAGGTACGACAGTTGCATCTGAAATGAAAAATAAAACATGTTAATAGTTCAGAGGTGAAAACAACAGTTAGTGTAGAGGATGTGATAAAAAAAATGCAACGGGCAGCCTTCTGTTTGCCAAGTAATTTCACTGGAAGTACATTGACATACCATCTGTTCACGGAACAAGGTAACTCAAACTGGAGTGTGAAAGACACTATTAAATCAGAGAGGAGGACAGAAAGGCATGCTTCAGCTACTGTATTTAAGATGCCTTGTGACTATCCTATTCCTACAGAAAGATCCATGACTTTGTGTGTCACACAGGCATTGCTGTGGACAAGAACCATGAAGCCTTAAGTGTGCACTTATATCTGGTACACCTTTCTCATGCACTCTGGTTTATACTGTCACCAGATTTGAATTTAGAGATGATGTTGCGGCTTTTGTCCCATCCTGCAGCATGGGGTCTTGTGCTCCTGATGATTTTTCCACACATTTCATGCTCAATAATTCTTTTCCCACTTGGAAATTCCAATGTTCTGCACTCTACTTGTAGCGTGCCCATGACACACCTTTTCAGATGTTTAATATTTGAAACATTTACCTTTTGTTGAGTGGATGAGATATTCTGTCATTTCAGAGTAGATCCTCTTGGCTTTTGTTCTGTTTTGTTCTGAGACTTTGAAAGACACAAGGGAATTGATACACTGCACAGGACAAGTGTTTGAAAACTTTTCATATCACTCCTATCTTTTCACCCCATGTGTTACTATTGAGAACGATAATACTTAAGTAAAGGCATTCCAATTTCTTATGAAAGCACAATACGTGTTTCTGCAGAGTATTTAAAGAGATGTTCTTAGAAAGGAGTGTGTTGTGTTATTGTGTTTTGTCAGAACTGCCTTTTATGAGCAACTGGACTTCTGTGCTAAATACATCACAATATATCCAGCCTTGTGTCCAGATCCTATAATCTGATTTTGATCAACTGCATGAGAGTAGCATGGAGAGGTAAAAGGATATTATTAACTTGATTCAGCCTCGATTTTAGTAATTAAATTTTCTTGCTATTTATTGACAGATTGACAAGGATGTGACAGGAATAGAAAATGGAAACGGAAAGGAAGTTAGATTATTTAGTAAATGTTTGGTGTGACCATCCTTGAGGCACAGTGATTTTCCTTGCTGTTCATTCTGGTCTCTTTGCCCCTTGCCTTTCTGGAGGTCACTGCCAGCTTAGCTGTTTGCCTGACTGCTCTTTCAGTATCTGGAATGGTTTGGCTTAACAAAACATACACACTGTCAAATCCAAATTATAGTAATTTCATACTTTCTTTAACAGACATACCGATTTAGGAGTTCCTGCCCCCAAGTACAAAAATATTACTTCCAACCTCAAGGAGTTACCTTGCCCAGTTCCCAGCACAGCTCCAGAAGTGCTTGGCACTGGGGAGAGAGACCAAGTATCTGACAGTGGGAAGAAGAGAAGAGCAGGAGCATTTTTTTTAAGATTGCCTCTTACAGAAGACTACAGGCAGCCCAGGGACATCCCATGGGTGTTGACTTGCCAGCCAAGAGGCTGATGATCTTTCCATAGCCTTCCCTTTCCTTCCTATCTCCATTCTGCAGTTCACCAGCACCCTGTTAATTGCTGATATAGCTTTTTCTGAGGATGCCATGCATGCCAGATCATAAAATATACCAGACTTTAAAAAAATGTCTATTAGTGGCATGTTTTTAATTTGGATTCATTTTTAATCTGGATCATTTTACTGGTGTGATTTAGAGCATGACATGCTAAACAGTTGCCTTGGCATAACATTGGAGAAGAGTGAAGGAAATTATTTCTGGAATCCAGAAATGAAAGAAAAACTCTTCCTAATTGGCTTTGCAATATAAGGAAAGAAATATAGTGTTTCAACTATCTGCTACAGAAAAAAACATTAGGGTTTTGCTTCAACAAAAACTTGTTTAGAGAGCCTTTTCCCTTTAACTGGCACAGCTGAGCAAGCTGCAGACTTCTGTGGGGCATGGAGGTGAGGGACCAATAGGGTCTGAAAATGTAATTTGCTTAACCACTTCAAAGACACAGCCACTATACACAGGCCCGACTTTTCTCCATAGCAGACTGCATCTAGAATGTGTCTTCACTAATTTGATGTAGACGATACTGGTATATACAAAACTTTCATAAATCATAAGGTGATTCAGCCTTTTTGTACAGCTTCTTGTACTGCTCAGACAAGCACAGAGCTGTCTGAAAGGATCTTCAGATACTGGTGTGTTAGAGAGGAGTCCTGAGGTCGCAAAAGCTGTAATACAGCTCCATTTCCTGCCTGATGATCCAAAGGCAGGGCTGAATGTATAGAAAGAAGCAGCAGAGCATTGCTATTATAAACATTTTAAAGACAGTTTGTATCGATAAAAGAATGTTTCCCAACATCTTAGCTATTGTAAAATGCAGACTTGGCAGAATTTTTTATCTTGGCTTTAGTATATCGAAGTAGTGGGTTTGATTAAGCAATATTTTGAAATTTTATGGCCAGGGGGTTTTGTTGCTATTTTTGTTTTGTTTTCAAACAAAGGAGGTCAAACTAGATGAGCTGAATGGTGCTTTCTGGGGTTTGAGTATACAAAAGATTCATTCAATCTTTTTCATATTCTCTCTAGTTGCGAGGCATAAACCTGATTAAAAGAACTGGTCTTTCTTTCCTGTCAACTGTGTTTGTTGTTCTGCAACTTTCAGTTGTAAATCAAATGCAGCTTTAAAAACATCCAATATTAATATAAATACCTTTTATACAAAGTAGATAATGTTATACCACATCCTGGACCAAAAGTACGTATAAGCTTTGAAGCCAAAAGCATCTCTCAGGTGTTGGCAGTTTTAGTGGCTTTAAGAGTTTCTGCTTAATTTGCAGTCAGTCTTAAGTTCTTCAGATTCACAAAGCAGCCATTTGAAACCAAGCCAATCTAGAAATTGTTTTAGTCAGGTATGTCAAAACAGCCCTTACTGATGGAGAGTGCATGGAAATTCATATCCAGTAGATGGATTTCAGGTCTTGACTTTGATCCTTTGTATATTTAAAGTGCTGAAGTTTTCAAACAACTCAATAACAGTTGGCAGTAAAATTGTTTGTTTTGGCCCTTTCAGAAAGACAGTGCCATGTAGCTGTCACTATAAAGTCTGTGAAAGGGTGACTAGACTAGTAATTGATGTCTAGTTAAATCACATAGTATTTGAAGGGTATCTCTGTAGAAGAGAATTTAAAAACCAAATTTTCACCATAATAATTTTTGAGAAGCTGTGGCTGGGGACACATGAGGTATGGGCTCTGTCATTGCTTTGTTGAGTGACAGAGCTGGTCACTGCACTAAGCTGTGTGTCAGTCTCTCTCTCTGCAAAGCAGGAAAGAGGATGCTGATCATGGTAAAGCTATTTATGAAAATGGCAAGATATTAATACTTATTTATGCATGTCCTGTTTATGCAATCTGGTGCAGGTCAAATTTAGATATCTTGAAACAAAATCTTCAGTCTATCAAGGGGAAATGTGCCTAGGAAAGGTGCTGCAGAGAAACTGTCAGACGAGAGGAACAGCCTTAGCAGAAAGCCTCATACTTCTACTGCATACAGACTCCTTTTAGCTAGTTCAGGAAGGAATCACAGAATATTCCAAGTTGGAAGGGGCTCACAAGGACTATTGAGCCCAACTCATGAGTGAATGGTCCATATGGAGATCAAAGCCACAACCTTGGTATTACTGGCACCATGCTCTAGCCAACTGAACTAATCTCAGGGTCATTGTTCAAGTACTCGTATGATGATACCTTTCTGCCTGAAAATTACTTGATTTTCATCTCTCAATGTTTTGGCACTTGTGTGGCAGGCATTTTGGAAGGGGCATCTGTCATTTCCTCAAGCAGTCTACAGGCCAGAGCTTGTTTTCACAGTCATCTGGTAGATGCTCTCAGCATGAGCAGCATGTCACCTTCTGTCAAAGAGGAGGCAGGGAAGGAAGGAAAGACAGACAAAGTGGGAATAATCGTTTAAGAAGGCAAAGGGTTAAAGAGAGAGAAAAATTAAGCAGGGAAGGAGAAGAGAACAAGGGGTTCCATATAAGAGAAACAAGTGAAGAAAAGAGGAAGATTAGTGGAGGGAGGATAGTGGTTTTCGTTATGCACTTAAAAGGCAAAGCACACCAGTACACAAGGTCTTGTGCTTTTTGTTCATATGGAAGAGTAAAAATTTGAGTTAGGTAATGAAGTCTATCCTCAAGGATGATCCTCCAAAAAGTGTAGACCTGCTGCTAGCTTAATCACTGCAAACATCACAGAACTGATGTAGTGCCATTGCAGCCGCCAGGGCAGCCTACAGCTCACTCTGCCTGCGAAGTCCCATCACCTCTGCTCTGTTCCACAGTGGTGTAAATGAGGGACAAATGTGGTCCAGCCTAGTCTGGAGCAGGGACGAGTCTGCCAAGGAAATTGAGAAATCTTTGAGGAGATAGAAAAGCAGATTTCTCTGAACAAGTACAGGCTATTCTTTAAGCTCATTAAATAGCTTTATATTTTAGCTCAATGCCCAACAATATAATTTAGCTGGTTTCTGATTTTTACCATGTGTAAACCTTGCATGAGTTGCTCATAGTCAAAATTCTGGCTGCAAGTAGGATAAAGTCTATCAAATTACTGCTTCAGGAAAGGACAGGCAGCTAAACTTAATTTCTTTCCTGAGGTTTTTAAAAGTGCCTCAACCCTGTTTAGTCATAGCCATTCTAAGAAATATAACCCACAGTCTTGAAAGTGCCTTAA
This sequence comes from Neodrepanis coruscans, assembly GCA_013400695.1. Lineage (NCBI taxonomy): Eukaryota > Metazoa > Chordata > Aves > Passeriformes > Philepittidae > Neodrepanis > Neodrepanis coruscans. The sequence continues at coordinate 23,127 of VYZS01043851.1, read as the reverse complement.
TCTTTGTAAACTGAATAACCATATTTTTTTCCAGTGGATCATTCAGAGATGTTGCAAAAGGCACCCTAACCAAATTTACAGTCAGTTGTCATTTCTAAAAAAAACACAGGAAGTTGTGTTACAACAAAAGATAGTGGGTTTCATATGGGCTTCATACAAATCTTTGCTATACCATAACATTATAAAAGCTACTGGTTGCATGTAAGGCGTTATAGTAGAGGAAAGTGAGTACCTGGAAGTGGGCAATGATTCTGATTGTCCAGCCAGGAAGCAAACATTGATATTTGGTATTATTTGCCAGAAGTCATAACATCTCTAAGCCCCTGAATATACCAATGAGTATGCATTGCCCAGTAGTCACCCTTGGGATATGTAAGGGGAAATTGTGAATGTGAGACAAAGGCAGCATATTGAAGTGGAACAGTAAAACAGGGGAGATTATAATAATTATCTAGCTGCACAAATTATGAAGTTCAGAATTTTTTTTTACTCTGTGTGTGAGTCTCATCTTCTCGAGGGACAGTGTTAGCGTATTTGTCCACCAGATCATCTTTTTCCTCTTATTCTCAACAAACCATACTACTACATTCCCCTTGCTAGACACCAAGTCGTGTTCTACCACGAGGAAAAGGATGCTGTGTATCAGGAACAATTTAATCTGAAGAGAGAGAGGCTCAGAGCCACAGACTGCACGGTGAGGGCACCACCGATGCCTGTGGGAAGACAGTCATTGCCTGTGAGTTCCTGGCTGTTGTTGCTGTTGTTCAGAGAGATTACTGCAGTAACTGTAAAGAGACTGAGGAGGGTGAGAGTGAGCTCAAATGCCAGAATACCTTGGTCCAGATCTGGCTGGGCCGATTAGTTAACGTCTGGCAAAAGAGAGTAAAATGAGGTATTAGACTTGCATGGATAGGAAGCTTTTCTCTTGGAGGATCTTGGAGAGCTGTGTAGCTGGCAGCCTGCTGGTCCTGGCAGCTGGTTGCATCCCAGCAGGGTTCCTTCTGCCACTATGAGGAAATTTCAAGGGTACTGTGTAGCCTCCTGCTGTTTTATGCCGAGAAGTAGCCCCTGCAGGCATCACATTAGAAGTTACAGCTCTGAAAAATAAGGACAGAATATTAATGCCTCCTTCCTAAATTTAAGCAGGAACTCTAATAGGCAGCTACAATGTGGACAAGGATGCCCAAGAACTGTCCAGCTGGGTGCCTGGAACAGTCTGTGGAGGCTAAGTCACACAGGAGGAACCGTGGGTGGTTCAAGGTCCTGCTTGACACACTGAGGCAGTCATCTGCAGCTCAGGATAGACTGTACACAGCTGAAGCTATTCACGCATGTATAAAGCCCAGAAAGACACTGTCCTTGGGAGGAAGGTGTTAGCAGAAGAAGTGACAGGGAGAAAAAGCACAGACAACTGATCCATCAGGCTCCACCAAGCAAGAGGGGCCCTCCAGAAAGTGATGCACTTTTGACATTTCCTTCAGATTTTATACTAATGCTAAAATACAAAATAAAAACAGACCTTGTGATATACCTGGTGGCCATTTTTTATGTGAGTGTTCTGGCTATCAACCTATTCCTGTTTTGTGAGGTTTGCCTTCAGCACAGAAATTTCAAAATTGCCTTTTCCCCTCTTGCCACTGAAGAAAAGAGACATTTTCATATCCTCTCTGTAGTTGTGATCTGCAGACTGAATATATTCAAATTAAGGGAAGTATTAATCAGAATGAATTACCATGAAACATTTTTTCTTGTTTATCCTGTCACTTGATGGAAGTGTTTTATATAGATTTAACATAAAATAGTGTGAGACATAAAGAGATCTTTTGCAGCAGCTAAGACATGGACCTTCTCCACCTATCCACAGATGAGATGGGCTGCTTCTGCTCTAAGATCCATAACAGTGGGCTGCAATGTGCTTAGATGCTCCCATTTAGTTCTCTTTCTGGCAAACATTTCCTGTGCTCCATATCATGTTTTTCCCGAGTACCTCCAAAAGCTAGGTTTTTCCGTGATACAAGGGAAAAAATCTTCAACCAACATCTGTTCATTAAAATCCCCCCAAAGACAGATAGTTGATTTTCTGATATGTCATTTAATTATTTGTTATTTACGTGCTTCTTATTCTGATTTTCCCATTTCATATTTTTTCCTGCACTGTAAAGTTTGGAAATCATTCTTTGGTTTTTGTCTCTGTAAATAGAATTAGACACCTGCCAAAGTTTCATGAGTCTCTCGAATAGGCACCAGCGTCAAGGTATTGAGCAAAAGAATCCTTAAGGTATACATAAAAACATCAAATGGCTGACCTAGTAAATTATACATTGACTCCAGGAGAAACAGTATAGAATTCTTTAGAGCCTTGAGAATGGCTAGGCATGAATTTTGCTGATATATGTCCACGGTATTACTTTATTGAGAAAGATAAGGATAAAACAGGAAAAATCAATCATATTAAAGCAATCTGGAATACCAAATATGTTTTCAACTACATTAGGCATGGTTTTGTTATCCATTTATGTAAACAAATACTTTGTCTTGATCATAAACAAAATAGAAAGTGTGTTTTTATCACTGGTTACTTTAAGCTTTGCTGCAGACATAATGGAACAAAAAGGCAGAATAGCCTAAGGCTGCACATTTTGTCTGAAGAGCCAATAATTTCTTTTCTTTGTGCCTAAGTGAGTATTTGTCTTGGAAGGAAAATGTTCTTTTACCTGGAAACAAAATATTTCTTAGCATCTTGGCTTTGATTTTAATGCAGAACATATTTTTAGGAAGCGAGCTGTTAAAATATCTGTTCTGGAAACAAAAATAGAGTCTAGCCTTTGAAAGTTTGGTAATGTGAAATGTGAAAATCTAAATCTGTAGTAATCTATATATATGAGGTGTTTTGTACTAGAAAACTTTAGCAACCCTCCCCCCACCCCCTAATCTGGTCATTTGAAAACCATATCATCTAACCCTACTTCAGTTATGAAATTTTAATACATTTCTGAAGGAACCTGTGTTATGTAATTCCACAGTTCACTAAGATTTTGCTTCTTAATCAAGTACATTCACTGAACCAAAGAAATCTAAACTTGACTCAAACTAACTAAGCTTATGAGGATTTGCAAACAACAGTCAAATTTTTACTAGCAAAATATTCAATGGCAAACAGCGTAGAAGCTCAGACGTCTCTCTGCAAATTGAACAGCTTTCCTTGGAACTTCAGCTAGGAGTCTGAGGCTTGGGGGATATCTTTGATTTTAATAAGGATTTTCAGAGCACAAAATGAAAACAAAATTCTTAGGGACCAAAATATTTTATAAACTTTTCCTAGTAGGCTGTGCTGAATATCTGAAAGTATTAATGGCTGAACAGATGATCCATCTGCAGATGGAAAGCTCAACTGCTTTAACCTGGCCTGTGTATACACTCCTGACTTGGTGCCATGGGAAAGCAAAACATCTTAAGCTAAGCCAAATATATAGGTTTTATTCCTTATTTGCAATGAGTCAGAACCATGCAGATGGTTAGTTCAAATCCTGATGATGAGTCAGCTTCTCAGACCATAGTCTACAGTCGTTTGCAGTTAACTTGATTGCTTCTGGTAGTCTGACTGTACACCTGCTAAACAATAAAACTCCAACAGTTTTATTTTTTCATTCTCTGAGCAGTAATGTTACACCTGGCATCACACGCACACCACCCGGGTGTAACACAGCCGAAGAATGTCCTTCAGAGACTATATGTCATACCATCATTTCCATTCCCGTGTTCTTTCTTGAATCTTGAATGAGGTGGGAGGGTTTCAGTCTGGAAAATCTGTGTATTTTTATATTGATACTGAGTCAGCCTGAAAAGTTGTGAGTACAATTAAAGATTAGCGACCCATCCAGCGTCGAATATGCTTGTATTCATGGAATTGGCTCCCTTCTCTGAGACTGCATGATGTTCACCAGCAGATGCCTTGTACTTGTGAATGTCATGCAGACTCGGAGAGGAGAGCCAGTTCCATGAATGCAAGTATGGGCAGCCCATCTGTTACAGGATCTGATACAAGCTCTTCAGGATAAATCTGCCTCCTTCATGTAACTTGTTCTTCTGCTGGGTACAATGCCCAGAAGAGGATCCCTTACTTAATAAAACTCAATTGGCTCTGTTTCAGAGGAAATTGTGAATGCAGGCTTGCAGGGAAACGTTAGCAAATACAGATCAGTGTCTGTGTTTCTCTTGTCGTTCAGTATGATTTTCTTCAGCATTTGCCTTGACTTGAGCTAGAGGCCATGCAATACAGAACTCAACCTCCCACTAAACCCACCATTTTTAGCAAAGCCACTGCAATTGCTGACTGTCTGGCCTGCATTGCATGACAGTCACCAGGGGCGGGCAAAGGATGTCACTGTTGTGATGCTACCGGAAATCCCAGTCTGCTTTGAAGAGTGGTGTTAGATTGGGACTGTGACTAAATAGAAGTTGTGATGAACTACAGACTCTAGAGTACAGATTTATTCTACAAACACTTGACTTTTCCCCTTAGCGAACTCTTCTTCTAGACATATATGCTGCTGCATTTGCACCTGTTCTATCTCCAGTTATACCTACATTGGGACAGACAGTAAACTGTAAATTTTAGGTTTAAAAGGACAGATTATCTCATTCTGACAGTAGTTATCGCCAGCTCCTTCCTCCGTTAGAAATTATGGAACGGGTAAGGTTGGAAGGGACTGTAGTGAGTCATCTGGTCCAGAAGCTCAAGCAGAGTCATCCTAAAGCATGTTGCACAGAACTGTGTCCTGATGCTTCTGGAATATCCTCAGGGAGGGAAACTCCCCACCATCTCTGGGCATGGTCACCCAAACTGTAAAGAAATTCTTCCTCATATTTAGGTGGAACTTTCTATGCATCAGTTTCTGCTCAAAGATAAAGCAAAAGCAAAAGGTTGTGAGGGATTTTTTCTTTCTGGAGATAGTATTTAAATAGTAGAGGAGAAATACAAAGAAGACATTTTATCTTAGAATGCATTTTTGAATGATGCTGGTGGATATCATCTCTTTGAAAATGAAGATACTTAGAGAACTTTCTAAAACAGGCTATTCCAAATCTGATGGAAAGAATATTAAATAATTAATTGTATCTCGTGAAATGCCTATTTTTTCTTCCACTGTTTTTTTTCTTTCATCAAATGTTGTATCTAACCATGTTTCTTTTGCACTTTTCAATACTATTTTACATTTAGGTCATCACTGTTGGCTATTAATTGCTCTCAGCACCAACTAACTTTTCCAGTCAATAGTTACAAGAAGTAATATAGTAGCCCTACACCTGCTCAAGTTCTTCCTGCATAAAGGTTATCCAATCCAGTTCCTACTGAAATCATTGGCATAGCTTTTCTTCATAATTTGATAAAACTTTTAATTTTGTAGTCTTTTTTGGACACTGAGGCTTTTCTGTATCAGACAAAAGGAAGATGGGCCTCAGAAAACTGAGTTGCTATTGATGAATAATACTGAAAGATTGCTGTCTACCATTGTTTGAGGTAGGAAAACTTGAGTTTCATACCATCATCTAGAATTACAGATGGTATCCTTGAAGTAGGCTGAAATTATCCATGAAGTCTGCAGCAAAACAATAAGATTTTGTTTAAAAAAAAAGATAGTGGTTGTGGGGTTTTTTTGGTTGTTAAATAAAAAAGTGGGGGCTGTGTCTATGACAAAAATAGCATTTGCTTAAAGGAATCAAACATTCCTGTTTATAGCAGAGATAGTGTCTACAATAGAGAAAATTACAAAATAGTGGTTTAATAGTGGTTTTATCTGTTTTTCTTATTTTTCTGCCTTTTTTTTTTTTTTACTATTCACTGTAAAGAAATGGGGACAGACTCCTGATGCGTGATGTGGAAGAAGTTCTGTTTAACCTGTGCAGAATGTGTTTGCCAATACTTACAAAAAGTGTTTTTGGAGAGAAATCTGTTTTCTGTTAACTTTCTTATACAAAAGGAAGTTATCTATGCTTTGGATTTATTAAATTAAATTTACATATTACATATTGTCTCAGCTCCAAGTAGAGACAGGTAAACACCATAAAGGTCTTCTACTTTTCCTGGTTATTCATAGGGTTTCACTCATGTTTTTAAGCATTGTTAATAAAGCCATTTTCTGTATTCCTGTATTGGGTTTGCGTGGTAAGGTTTTGGTAGTGTGGGGGCTACAGGGGAGAAGCTGCCAGAAGCTTCCCCCACGTCTGACAGAGCCAATGCCAGCCGACTCCAAGCTGGATGCACTGCTGGCCAAGGCCAAGCCCATCAGTGACAGTGGTAGAATTTCTGGAATAATGTATTTAATGCTGTCACATGGCAGCCATGAAAAAGGAATGAGAATATGTGAGAGGACAGCCCTGCAGACACCAAGGTCAGTGGAGAAGGAGGGACAGGAGGTGCTCCAGGTGCTGGAGCTGAAGTTCCTCTGCAGCCCATGGTGAAGACTATAGCGGAGCAGCTGTGCCCCTGCAGCCCATGGAGGGACCACAGAGGTGCAGAGATCCACCTGCAGCACGTGCAGGAGCCCACTCCAGAGCTGGTGGATACCTGAAAGAGGGTGTGACCTTGTGGGAAGCCCACACTGGAAAAGGCTTCTGGCAGGACCTCTGGCCTGGGAAGAGAAGAGCTGATGCTGGAGCAGATTTGCTCGCAGGACTTATGATCCTGCTGGGGACTCACATTGGAGCAGTCTGTTCCTGAAAGACTGAAGCCTGTGGGAGGGACCTTTACTGGGGCAGTTTGTGAAAAACTACAGCCCGTGGGTAGGACTCACATTGGAGAAGTTCAGGGAGGACTGTCTCACGCAGGAGGGACCCCATGCTGAAGCAGGGAAAGCGTTTGAGGAGCCCTTCCCCTGAGGACGAAGGAGTGGCAGAGACAGCATGTGATGAACAGACTGCCGCCCCCATTCCTGTCTCCCTGCACTGCTGAAGGGGAGGAATTAGAGAAAATCAGAAATGAAGTTGTGCCCAGGAAGAGGCAGAGGTGGGAGAAAGGTGTTTTATGATTTGGTTTTATTTCTCATTACCCTAGTCAGTCATTTGATTGGCAATAAATTAAATTAATTTCCCCAAGTTGAGTCTGTTTTGCACAAATTGTTAGTGGAAGTTGCTAAGCCCATTATGATTAGAGAAATGTTAAGAGTTTTGTTCCAGATTTCCTTTTCCAGTCGATACTTTACCTACAGCTTGTTTAATTTCTCTGGTTTTGAGCATGACATAACAATGCTTAAATCTCTCAGCCACGTTAGTAAGGTCTCTGGGCTGGATCTTTGGGAATTAAATCACTCTCTTATTCTGTTTACACTAAAATTTCATTTGTAAGGTTTATTTATAAAATCTGCTGACATAAGATTTTTGTCCTTTTTGACCTTGTGCATCATACTCATACTCTGTAATACAGATGCACATACAGTATCCTTGCAGGAAACTGCAGAGAGCAATTCAGAGTTCTAGTCCTCTTCTATGGTTGTTCTATGTGTAAGTGTCCTTGCTGATCCATCTGCAGATACAGTATGCACTAACCAATAGAATAGACACAGCACTGTAGAACATGATCAGATTACCAGGGGTCTGGAATAGCCTTATCTGTGCTATTAAATATTCCACACCTCTGTCTGTGTTGCAGATCTACAAAAAAAGAAATGTTGCAGCTTCTGAATCATAGAATCTTTGAATCATAGAATATCCTGAGTTGCAAGAGACCCACAAGGATCATCAAATTCCAGCACCTGGCCCTGCACATGCCACTCCCCCCACACCATGTGCCTGAGAACATTGCCCAAATGCTTCTTGAACTCTGTCAGACTTGGTTCTGTGACCACTACTCTGGTGAGCCTGTTCCAGTGCCCAGCTACTCTCTGGGTGAAGAATCTTTTTCTAATATCCAACCTAAACCTCTCCCAACACAACTTCAAGTCATTCTCTTATGTCCTGTCACTGACCACTCTCCTTTGGATGCTTTCTAGTAGCTTTATATCTTTCTTATATTGTGATGCTCAAATGTTGTGAAAGAAAACACTTGTCCAGAAGAGAGAGAAAGATTCACCATTAAGACAAATATAAGCTGAAAAATGCACAGTTGTTTCTGCTGTGAGTCCTAAAATTTGATTTACAAGCCTTAGCAGTGCATGAGCCATTCAGATTTCCCACTATCTAGAAAAATATTTCATTATGAAACTGGAATTAGTAAAATTCTGAAAACATATAAAATAAAAATATTGAATAGAAGTTTAACTTTTTTCTACATACCTGTACTGTTTTTAAGTGCACCCATGCAAATTAGGAGTTACATGAGCTTTCTTTTGACCTTGAAATAAAATGGTTACCAAATTATTCAGGGTGGGCTTTTCCATACACAGTCCAAAAAGCAAACTGAAGCCACCTAAATAAAAAAAAAAAAAGGAGAGGTAAAAGCCGTATTTCTCACTGTCAAGTTTTTGAAAGTGTCGGCAAGTAATATATGTTGTAGATTGACTTTATGTCAGTACTTTCTCTGCAGTTCTTCAAATTGTATGTAATGGTGCTTAAAAGAGTGTAAGACCTCTCTGCATGAAGGCAAGGGGAATACTGAGTACAACACAATGGAATCATTTAGGTTGGAAAAGACCCCTAGGATCCTCAAGTCCAACTGTTAACCCAGCACTGCCAAGTTCCACTAAAACATGTCCTAAAGTGCCACATTTTCATGTTTTTTAAATACCTCCAGGGATGGTGACTTAACCACTTCCCTAGGCAGCCTGTTCCAATGCCTGACAACCCTTTCCATGAAGACAATTCTAATATCTAATCTAAAACTTTCATGGCAAATATTAGCAGAACACAGGAACCCAAACTGAAATTCTAATGGTCACTTAGTGCACCTGTGAGAGCTAAGTTATGAGATATTTGAATGGTTAATCTTAATTTACAAAAGCCTTGGTTGGTTGTATAATTCAAAATTCATTCTTCAAGAAATTAATCTGTAAGAAATATCTTTTTACTGAGCCTGAAATTGCAAACATTTAAAATGAACAGGACTCTCCTTAGATAACCTGTCAAGTTTATTTGTCTCTCCAGACAGATTGCCAACCTATTTTCTTCCTGTTCACACTCCAAAGGCAATCTAATAGAAAATGTGAAGCATAAAGTATAATACAGTGTGTACATGAAGTCTAGGCCTCCCTGTCAAATAAGAGGGTGTAGGTTTTTAATTGTTACTCAACAGAGATTTTCAGTTGCCCCTTTCTTACAGCCTATCCCTAGGCTCAAAAATCAAGAGTTTTGAATGTTTTGTTATCACTTCATCTGCTTCATCTGCGGCTCATATACGATGCGTAGCTCAAAAGACAAAGCCTGGATTTCAGAAGGTTGAAAATTTCCTTGTGCTTATTTCATAAAATAACATGAAAATTGGGGGCAGAGGGAAGCCTTTTGCTGATGCCCCACTATCCTGTGCAGGCTATAAAAAAGCATGCATAAAAACCATCCCCTGGTAATAGCCAGAGGAAGCACTAGCTGTTACTTAGAAAAAAATTAGGTTATTAAAATACTACAAAACACAATAGGTGTGAGCCCATAATCTCCACTTCCACCCAAATCTTGTTATCTCTACTGAGGACCTTAGGGGTCAGTACTCTGCTTTCAGGATCCCAATCTGCATGTTAAAGCAGCAGCAAACTGAATAAGGGGGAATGGATGGAAGAAAGCTCTTTTGTTTTAAGAAAATCATGGAAGCAATAAATCAGTAGGATGCCAATACTAAGTAAAAGATCTATTCCAATAAGATCACAGATCTTTGGTTGCCTGTCTATTTTCCCTCTAACCTATTGCTACCTACAGGGACAAACTCATAGATATTCCTGTCATTCTTCTTTCTAGGGTTAACTAGGATCAGATTGTGTGTGAAGATTCACTTTTAAAACTTGCTTCTTTCATTAAAATGCTCTGTAATATTTTTTCTAGCATCTATTCACAGATAGAAATGTTCTCATCCCTTTGATGCCTAGCATTGAAGAAACTCAAATAAATTGTGGTGTGCTCTATGCTTGCAAAGATGCAGTCACTTATGTCCCATAAGTCCCTACCATTTACTCTCACCCAAAGGGTTACCAGGTGCCAGCCATACTTAAAAACCCGCTCCTAAGGCTGTTTTTGCTCACCCCTGTGAATTTTGCAGCATGTAGTTGGTGGGTGTGAGTCTTTTCTGCTCTCTCATTGTACACCATGAGCACACAGGAGGACTGGCTCTGCTGCTTTTGACTAACAGAGTAAGGACTCCTCTCAGAGTCTTACATCTGCGATCTACAGGATTTCTAACCCAAGCAAGGGAAATATTCACTGAAGCACCTGAGTGGGGACTTGCTGGTCCAGCGCTTTCCTACAGTGCATCAATAGATGGCAGCAGGCAGCACCTCCGAGAGCAGTCTCCAAAGAAGTGGCAGCAGCAGCAGGTGATGATCTTCCCTCACAATGGTCTGAGATTTAAATCTACTTGCAGACATTTCCTAGGATGCTGTCCCTATGAAAAACAAAATACGTTGGTTCTCAGGTAGAGGGTATGTTGTTACTGTAGTATGAAAGTGGTAAAGAAGCAGTAAATAAGCATTGGCCTCTAACATGATAGTATTGTAAGATTAAATATTTGGAACTTAAGAGATTTTGTGCTACATTCAGCTGTTTTCTAGGCAGTCTTGAATATTCACAAATCTCACTTCTTATATTCTTTTCTGAGTTGGATAACTTTACAAAAGTCTAGCAAGGGGATATATTATTCTGAGAAAAGAAAATGACAGGTAGATTCCATATATTTAAGAAGATAGAGAGAAAAAACATGACTTAAAGAAGGTTAATCTTCTTCATGGGCTTACACCTTCCCTTTCATTCTGAACATTTCAATTGTGAGTTTTTTGCTAAACTGTGCCAGTCTGTCTCAAACAAAGAGCAATAGCTGCAGGTTGTGTTAAAAAATGAAACTCAAATTCCAAATGGAAGAATATAATTCTAGATCCATTTGTCCAAATCATCCCCATACTACCTAAAAAAAAAATTTAAAAATGGGGGAACTTTTGGTATGCGCAGATCTATTAGCATAGAGTTGATACTGCTCACTGACTGGGAAATGCAGTAGCTGGAATTTTATTGGGAGTCCAAGCCAGAGCCGGTAAAAGCCTTTTTTGCCTATGGGAGTTGTTATGCTGCAGGGCACTATGCCCATAGTTTAAGGGCATAGCTTTGTTTAGTTCTTCTTAATGAGCTGTTCCATTGCATTTCCAAGTGGTAGTGTCAAAAATTACCTCTAATAACGAGAGTAATGGAGGAAAGCATCACTATAATACAAATTATAATGTTCCATATAGTGGATAGAATTTACCTCCTCTGGTGTTTTTATCCTGATGTGAGACTAAAAGGCTATGTATGGGATCAAGCTCATGGTTAATGACCAAGCTTCTGCCTTGCAAATCATATTAGCAAACCCTTTATCAAGAAGACATGGTGACTCTGTGGGCTGGCTCCACAGTCACAGGCACCATTTCATCATACTCATTTACTGTGAAAACAGCATATTTCTGTCTGCAGTGTAATATAAGGCTTTTCTTCCCAGACTTGTGCAATCTCCAGAGACAAAAAAAAAAAAAAAAAAAAAAAAAAATAAAAAGTAAATTTTTATTTGGAAAGATTTAAAAAAAAAAATTAATTAAAA